>JBAMBR010001724.1:0-84625 GCA_037044475.1 Zaprionus obscuricornis
TGTTTCATTATGTTTTTTTTTTATTGCAGCCGACAAATGTGGAGCTGAGGAAATCTGGCTAAATTGTAGAGATACACGCAGTCTAGCTGCTGGCACAACTGATGCCGTCAAACTGTCTCGCTTCTTTGACTGTGTAATTGAGAAACGGGAAAGTTGCGCAACTGCCACACATATGATCAGTGGCAATTCCACCGATAGGCGTCGAGCCATGAATAGCTCACAGCCTAGCAGTCCCGACATATCAATGTACGGCGGCATTAAAATGACAACGACGGACAGCATTGTACCATTGTTAGACACAAGTGATCTTAAATGAGAGTGTTAACCAGTAATCATTTTTTTTCCTTGTTTTATTGTAAATTACAAAGTCTATAAAAAAAAAAAATTATAAATAATTTATACATTATATTAAAAACTACTGCGTATACCCTTTACCCGTAGGGTACACCAACAATGCATATAGCACTCATAGAAGGCTTGGCCGACCCCATAAACTATATATATTCTAGTTTAGAATCAACAGCCGACATCTAGATTCGGAGACTGAACTCTTAATTTTTTTTGTTTGCAAAGAGTTTTAGTTGAAGACCAAGTTTAATAATATTGACGACCTGTGCGAACATTTACAAGTCGATAATATATTATGTATCCGGATTGTTAATTCGCTTCATTTTGATTTATCACAATGCAGATCATAATGCTATCAATTAACTAATTTTTATTATTATTTAAGCTTGTAGTACGTATCATTAAATCACGGTACCAACTTGGTATCATTGGATTACTCGAATCGTCCTGCAGTTCAAATCTATATTTATATCTGGATTCCTTAGGCTTAAAGTCAATTATAAGTATAGCATCCGGATTGTCAATATTCCGCATTTTCATTTTTAGTTCATGCAGAAAATTTGATAGAAATGTAGCTGCTGCAGCTGCACTCCAAGGCTTACCACGATGAAGATCACGCACAGGATATTCCTCAATATTATGAACATAGCCATGTTCATCACGCATTCCGGATAGTATTGTATTAATACCAACCAGAAAGGATTGACTCCACCAGGTAAGTGACTTGAAACCATTAAAGCTGCGCATCTGATTTACAGTTTTATTATTAGCGCTAGTTTTAAGCTCTATAAATTCAACTGATTTCAGGACATTTTTATCGTTAACATCGCTGTGGAATAAATAGAAATAAGATTTATTCAAGAATGTGGTAACCCGGTAACCATACAGTATGCTTAACTTACACTTGAACATCACTCTTGATGCAGTCCATTTCAGCACCATAGAAGAGATCCAATCCGTTTAATTTACAATGAAAAACGCATACAAATTCTTCAGCTTCATTGACTGCTTCGCTTGTATCTGGCGGCATGTTTGGATCCGTAGAACAGCAATACTGCTCAAATTTGAATCCCCAGGAACACAGTGCTTTATGCATTGGTGTCATTTGGGCTTCCTCTTGTCGTTCTTCATCGGTTTCAATTTTTGATATATAAATAGTATCACAGAAACGTGTAACATGTAGTCTGAAATACTTAGATCTTTCGTACGGTGAGCACATTATTTTCGACAACACTCCTCGAAGTACAACAAAATCAGCTGATAACTTTAAACCTGATTCGGTTTCATCCAATAACTCTTGGTGATTATATATATATCTCATGACATGTTGAATGTCATGATAAGCAGGTACACGCTGCTTGAGTTCAACTTTTTCAATGCCATAGTCCAAATTAAGAGGCATTGCATCTTTCGGTGGCAAATATAGATAGGATAGATTACTAGCATTATTTTGGTAATTTTGTGATTTGTTGACACTATAAAAGCCAATTGGTTCAGGTCGGCTAAAATTGGGAAAGCAACCTGGAAACGTTGTATGAAATTTATGTAGACGTACATTGACGTTAAGGGTCCCGCGTTCGTCTTTATTCTTGTCTTGCATTTCAAATTATTTATATGCTTCTCCAATGGCTTATGGTTTATATTAGGCCGCAAGAGCTGTAAAAACATCGATGCTATTCCATATATCGATGTTTGTATTTTTAACAACAGTATCGCCTAAGTATTATAAATATCGATTTACAATACCGATATATCGCTACAAATTTGGTGATTTCGATCGCTTGTTAATAAGCAACTCAAAAATATTGATATATATCGAAATGAATTCGATGAATGCTACACATCGCTATTAGAAGAATAACAAAACAGCTCGAATTACATCAAATTACAGAAGATTCTAGCTAAAATCGTATTTGAGCGTATTAAAAATTATTAAAGATGTTACAACAACGACATTGTATTGTGGTAAACATGCGTTCAGCTATTGCATTAATTCTAATATTTGTGCTGACTGGCATTAAAAATAGTGAAACTGCCGGTGGAGGCAATCAAATGGATTTAATGGATATAAAGGCCAGTGATCAGCGCAAGGACAATAGCAATGCTGGCATCAATAACAACAACAATGAGAATGAAGTGTTTGTGCCTGCATTAGGAAACATTGTGACCAAATCAATTATGGATGGCAGCAACACCATCTCCAATAACATTATTAACAGTACCACAAACATGTTGTGCCCATCGGACAAAGAGACACCATGTGAACAGCTACCAATTCCATGCATACGATGCACCTTTATTATTAACTGTCATTATGGTCGTGATATTAATGTTACGTGCGAGGCTGTTGCTAATGTACAGTGTACTGGTGAACGTACATTTCAACGGCAAATGAATTGCCGATATTGTTATCAAACTGAACTTTGGCAACAGAATTGCGAACAGCATGCAAATTGTAATTCAGCAGCCGAAAAATATTATCGCACCAACTGTACCGTACACCAAGATGTACTATGCCTTGGTAATCGTTCGTTTTCTCGCAACTTACGGTGTAACTGGACCCAAGGATATCGTTGGAGTACAGCGCTACTTTTCAGTTTAACCCTCGGGGGATTTGGAGCCGATCGTTTCTATTTAGGTCATTGGCAAGAGGGTATTGGTAAGTTATTCAGCTTTGGTGGTCTCGGTGTTTGGACAATCATCGATGTACTACTCATATCCATGCATTATTTGGGTCCAGCTGATGGTTCGCTGTACATTTAAATTAATTTTTTAGAGAGAAAGTTGAGATATGGGGGTTACGTTTTTCGAAAACACAATCACAGTATGGTATAATATAGTATGTATAGGACAAAAGATGATTTCCAAAATGAAAGAATAATTATTTAATAATTATTATATAGCATAAATCTATATAAATAAAAATAATAGTAAGATAACTTGATATTTTTCAGCCATGATATAGAAAATATGACAAACATCTATCATGAATCTATCCTTAATATATATAAAAAAAAAAAATTCAAAAATATTCTTTAAGCAAAATGATATCATAATTTGTAAGTATATGTTATTAATTATATTATTCCAGAAATATCTGAAAATGAGTTTACAAAAAAAATAAATAAATAAAAAGAAACTACATTTAAATATTGTAAAACATATATGCAATTTATATGTATGCGTTTGTGTATATATAACGACTGAATGTCTATAATAATAACAAAAATATATTGGTTTGTATATAAATTCTATACATTAAATAAACAATAAACAATTCTTGAAAGTTTATTTAATATCTGTGTAAATTTATTTGGGTTTACGTCTACATCTAAGATTACTGTCGTCTGATGATGATATCGAAATTGTAAACAAGAAAATAACAAGAAAAACAATAATTAAGTAAAAAAAATGGAGAAAAAAAAACAATTCTATAAATTTTTGTATAATGTTTATAAGTACGATTGGTTTGTCTCAAATCTGAGATATCATGCGATCAAGATATATATAATTTGCAATATTTTAAATTAACTTTCAAATATTTGTAAAAATTTTAATATATATTTTCTTTATACAAATTTCAAATATTTAAAATTTCAATGTTTATACAATTTTATATAGGATTATATAATTAATTAAAGTATCTTATAGTATTTTTCATATATTTTTAAATTTCACATAATTTCAAATCTCAAATCAAATCAATTTGAATTTTTTACATTTTTTCACATGCGACGAATAAAGAAAAGATTTTCAATATTTAAAGATAATTTAAATATAAATTAACTGAAGGCTATGCATCAGTTGATACTGGCAGCATAATGCTAGTGGCGACACCAGATCCCACTATAGCACTAACACCGACACCAGCACTAGAAGCACCAGCAGCACCACTAGCAACCGCAGTAACAACTGGCACCACATCATCGTCAGCATCATCAAATTTAATATGTTTGGCTAAAATCTTAGAAACCTTTTCACGACCACGTTTTTGCTGAACTCGCACTTTTTTGTTTAATTTTGCCTCACGATCCTGTTCAATTTTGCGCCAATATTGCGTCTCTGATTGACCACGTAATACTTTCAGCTGCATTTCGGCACAGTTCAGTCGACGAGATAAATCATCAGCAGCATGTGGTGTATCCATACGTAAATATGCCAATTGATCGCCTTCCTTAATGTCCACATACTTGATATCTGGATATTGTCGCATATCAGCTTTAAACTCTTTTATATTGCTGCATGGTTCGTGTAGTGAACATTCTATTATTAATCCTGGCTCATATTTAAAAAGCGGTGAACGTTCTTGGACTGCATCTTCGGGCCGAACAGTTAATTTATTATCTTCTGCTTCACCTCCACCGGCACCATAGAAATTCATATTCATTTTATGAACTCCGGCATTTTTTGTACGTTTCCGACGTTTTGTTGGAATTGGAACTTCAACGGAATCGCCATTATCACTTAGTTGTTCAGTTTCCTCGTGACCGCTACTTGTGCCACCGCCGCTATTACATTTACCCTTTGATTCAATCAATGGATGATGATGATGTTGCATCTGTAATTGCATGCTTGAGCCTTTATCAAATGTCTGACCTTGTGCCTGTGAGTTACGCCAGATTTTACTTTTTGCCTCGCTGACAATGCGACGCTGCTGATTAAGATACTTATTACGTAGACTGCACCAGCTAGTCTTTGGCAGTACCTTCAGTTCCATTGCGCTAGCATCGATATTCGGTTTATTTTTATCAACCACCGACTTTTTCTTTTGCTTGCGTCGGCGTTTCTGTTGCTTGGCATCTGTTGCATCGGTTTTATTCTCACCTTCACCTTCACCATCACCTTCACTTGGCTGTGTATCTGTCTCTGTATCGGTTGTCTCCATGCCAGATGTATCGTTATGTTCTTGCTCTAATTTAACTCGTTTCACAGCTGTCATGCCATGTGAATCATCCTTGTCACTTCCACGCTTGTTTGACTGTTTGAGTCCAATTGGTTTTATCGTTTCCTTTGTTGCATCTTTTGAATTAATGACAGCAGTATGTGTTGCATGACCTTTCTGCTGCTGCTGTGATGTTGGTGGTTGAAACGATCGTATGCTAGCTAATTCCGCTGGATCTGTCTGCGTCACAGAAAGTACACCTTGAATCTGTGTAAATGCTTTGCAAGCCTTTTCCACACTAGAACTTTTCTCAAACTCAATGAACGCAAATTCCTTTATTTTTCGCGTACCCGGATAATGCGGCAGCGATACATAAGCTACAGCGCCATATCGACTAAAGACTTCTTTAAGCCAATCATGTGTTGCAGTTGCCGGTAATGCCTCCACATACAGTGTCTTATTGTTAACATCACGTTGTGATGGTAGCGCTGTCTTTCGACGTACTTTTAGTCCGCTCTCGTCCAGCTGTAATAGTTCTGAATTTGAGAGAGATCTTGAAATTTGTTGTACATCCTGAGTAAGATTCTTTATTTTGTTAAACGTTAGAAAAACATCCAGTGGCACGTCTACAACATACAAAAAAAAATGCAAAAATAAAATATATGTGTATATAAATAAACTGGTTAAGCAGTAAATCTACTTACATGGATCCTGTTCCACATAACGACGAAGAAATCTATCTTTGCTAAGGTTTGCATCTCCAAAGTAGAATTCCATTTGTGTTCGAATTGAATTGAACAGATGCCTTTTCCGTTTGCGGCCACCGCCGCCACTTTCACTTTTGTCCGGATGTGAAATTGACACATCCTCAATACCGGCAAGATCTCCACTTTCTAGTTGATTACTTGTGGTTAAAGTTTTACTGGATTTTTCAGGGTCAAGCCCATCAATTTTACCGGTAACTGTTTTTGCAGCCATTTTCACTAATCAGAATACACTGCAACAAAACAATAGATCGCCATAAAACTATCGAATATCATTTATTACAAGTAATGTATTATCATTTCTTTTACCCTCGATAAAGACTTGCTCACCTTATGAGTTGTTCTGCAATGCAAATGTAATTACCAAGTGATTAAACAAATGCAGATTTTGCAGTGTTATTTTGATTTTTTTTTTTTTTGTTTTGGCTTGGCAGAAACACACTTTTATCGATATGTGACGAACACAATCGATATTTTAGTCTCCTATACAACACTGTAACTTAACATTTTGGCGGCAAACAGATGCTGTTGTGCTAGAAGTGTTGTTGTACAGTGCGCAAGGAAGGTTGCAAAATAAATAGAAGCAGCATTATAAACAATCACTTTATTTTCAATTATCGGCAATTAAATACATCAGATATTGCGAGTGACTGAAAAAATAAGAAAAAGAAAAAACAAACAACATTTACTGACAATTAACAAAGCTGAAGAGTACCATCGATACAATTCTTAAGAGTCGTGAGCGAAAACAGAACAACAGAACTGCAGACAACAAGCAGCGGAAAGCAGCGAAAGCAACAGCAAAAAAACAGACTGTGAAAAAATACTGGGCCATAGTACGCCACACAACGCAAACAAAACAATAATTTTTATCATTTTTTATTATAATTAATATTATTGAAAATGTGTGATAAAATAAATCATTGTATTTGCCGTTGCATACACAAATAATGAAACAAATAAAAAACCTAACAAACAAACCAAAATACCAAATAAAATAAGCGGCATGGAATCGATTGTGCTACACTCAGATATAGCGCGTCTTGTTTTAGGTGAGTCTGTTGTATTTATCATATTATATTATATAGATATATACTATAATTAAATATATAAGAGTATAACTTATTATATATATATTTATATGCTTATATATATTCTTAGGTTATTTGGTCAATAATAATTTAAAACGTGCAGCACTATCGCTATGCCGCACATCGCCGTATTTGCAACAGGAATTTGTTGCGTTACGGCAGGGTCTGCAGCCGCATAACTTTCTCAATGGCGGCCTGGAAGACATGATACGTGAGCATGTGAAAATCACTAGTATGGGTAAGACTTTATATATATATATATATTCATAAAGGTAATAATACATTTTTCATTCTCTTGTTTGTTCAGTGGCTAATGCAGTGCATAAGCTGCCAATGGATACACGTCAGCGCATACAGCAATTAACATTATCCGAACGTGTAAGCGAACTTCTCAAATTGGAAAAATCAAAAACTTTAAATGCTAAAGACACCGCCAGCCAAGCAAATGACAATAAAAATTATATGCAACGGAAGCGGCGACGCATGTAAGTTAACTGTGCAACAAAAGCCTCTAGAAATTTAAACGCTAATAAATGATTCACATCATTGTTTTTTTTTTTTACAGAAATGTTCACACAACGGCATCAGATGAAGAGCGGCAACAGAATTCAGCATCGCCATCACCAACACAACATTTGAACACTAAACGTCCGCGTTTGCTTGCACCACATTTGTATTGTAGCATTGAGCGTTCTGGGCATGCACAATCTGTAAATAAAGAGGATGTGGTAGTGCAGGAGGAGGAAGAGGGGGACGAGTCTGTGGATAATAGCAGTACGGCCAGTGATATGACAAGTGAATGTGGACATATTGATGAAGATGCAATGGAATTTCGTAGTAATGGACCAGGACCCAAAAATAATTCAACACCGCGTACAAACAATAGCACGGAGAATGAATTGATGATGCCAATGCCACAGACAATGCCGGTATATATATATATATATATATATATAGATAAAGATATATATACATAGTTATATGTAGATTATAATATCAATTCTGTCTCTTGTTTTTCTTATAGGAAATAACGCAGGCAATAATGACGAATGAGGATTTTCAAGCAAAATTGTTGAGCAACATAAATATGGCATTGCAATCGGTTACGGTGCATGCACCAACGCTGCAATCGGTCAATTCCGAAGCTGTGCTCGATAGTCTAGTTAAGAATATATTGGAAGCAACTGAGAAAGATCCATCATTTGATCGTATTATACAAGAAGTTGTTGCCCTAGATACAGGCACAGGTACAGGCACTGTTGCTGGGGATCAACCATTGTCTATAGCACAGTCTCAGCCATCTCAGGCATTGCCACTAACACTGCCAATATCAATGCCAACCACATCAACATCAGCATCAGCCGCATCATTAATTGTTGGCGGTGAACCAGTTGCACCACAAACACCGTTAATCATACGCACAGCAGTTGCATCGGCGGCTGCTGCTGCTGCAGCTGCTGGTAATGCTAATAATAATAATAATAATAATAATAATATTAATGTTGCTGATGTTGTTAATGGCAATTGCAATACGAATGCAATTATTCAATTAAATGCAAATAATTCTATTGGCACATTAATTGATCCAAATTTTAGTATATCAAAATTAATTGTACTCAATTCTAATGAAAGTGCACAAAAGCAACAGCAGCAACAACAGCAACAGCAGCAACAATTATTGCAATCAGCATCTGTTAATCTTAGTTTTAGCAGTGATAATCTTATGAATTTTGCCGATAGCGGCAGCAATTTAACCGATAATGATGCTGTTAATGCTGCTGCTGCAACAGCAACAGCAACGGCAACGGCAGCAACTGCTTTTGGAAATCAAGTATGCATTGATGCGACAAATGGTCAGTTAACATTTCCCATGATGCTTTCCAATGAAGGATTATTCTCACATTTGCCATTTCTGGTGAATAATGAATGGCTTGCACAGCAATTGCGTTCCGATGCATTTGCCAATACTGATGTCTCACATATTGAGATACCATTGCCAGAGCCAATAACAGTGACTGCAAATCAATTGCCACCAAATTCGATAATCATTAATAGTGCCGTTAAACAGCATCCCACAACATCAGCAACTGTTGAGCCTGCAGTGCAACATATTAATGAATCTTCAACAGTTACAACAACAACAGAAACAGCAGCAGCAACAACAACAACAACAACAACAACAGCAGCAGGAACAGCACAAATGGAGCGTTCAGCTAGTAAATCAAGTGCTGCAAATGCAGCAGTTCCAGCATCATTAGACTCATCACGTATGGGACAGGAACGTGTAACGCCCTCGGCATCGGGCATTGTGAATATGAAAGCTTTCCGTAGTCTATCAACACCAAGGAAACGTACATCACATGTCCGTACGCTTAATTTTTCACCCAAGGCATGTCATCATATGGCCACAACGCCAGTTTCGACACGTCGGCAACATTTGCAGCTACGACAGAGACAACAGCAGCAACAACAACAACGTAGAATGCAACAAAAGTTGCTAAAGGAAGAACAGGAACAACAGTCTGACATGGCGGCAATAGAATCACAATCGGAGAAACTAATCATTATCAAGAATGTTGAAATATTGTCCAACTTTGGTAACGATGCAAGTACAACAACAACAGCACCAGCAGCAGGCACAGCAACAATTATTGCTGATATCAGCGCAAATGAAAGCAATGGCTGTGTGCCGCCGCTCTTTGTTATGGAGGAGTGCAGCAATCAGACTGTGATTAAAGCAGTTGTTGCAACCAAAACAAAGTCCAAGTGCAAGTCAACAGCAGCTGCAACAACATCAACAACGACAACAGCGAAGACAACAGCTGTTGCAAGCACTGTGATGACAGCGACACCAAAACGTAAACAAAAACGACGCAATGCAGCCAAAGCCTGTAAACGCAACATATCCAAGAATGCGGAGAACAACAACAACACTTCACAGATACAACAAGAGGCAAGTTTAGTAACAGTTGAAGCTGAACAGCAACAACACAAAGAGCAACAACAACAGAATCCACAGAAAGTGCAGCAAAAACAGAAGCAGCAGCAGACACAGCAACAGCAGCCACAAAAAGATCAGCAGCAGCAGTCGAAGCAACAACAACAACAAGTGCTAGAGCAGCAACAAAAAGATGAGAAAAATGCATCAAGCAATTCATTGGATGACAGCAAAGAGAATCAAAGTGTGCAGCCGCAAGAAATGTTACATGGATTGCTATCCAAATATGAAGATGATGATGAGGACCTAATGGCTGCCTGGCAACGTCAAATGCATGGCACTAGCTCAGATCTTGAGCAGCGTTTACGTGAAATCAATTCAAAGCGTCAAGAGCTTATCAATAGCATTCCAAAACCACGTCGTAGTCGCTCTGATGCAAATAAAAAGAAGACGCCCCTGGCGCCCAAGCAGAAGAAATTGAAGACACCGCTTAGTGTTACCAAGAAGAAGAAGAAAAAGAAGAAGAATCTGCAAAAGGAACAATCATCCAGCAAGAATACATCAACAACAACACCAACAACAACATCAACAATAACATCAACAACACCAACAACATCAACAACTACAATAATAACAACAAATGTTGAAAATGATTTCATTATTAAAATTCCAACACCACAAAAATCAAAAGTAAAGCCTCCTACAATGGCTATGCCTGAGAAAACTGTAGAATTGGCATTAACACAATCGCCAGAGAAACAAATGCCAGCTGCGAAAGATGTTAAGGATGAGAATAATGTACAGGAACGCATCTCCATGTTATTTGAGACACCATTCAAGGTGACGGTAACTGATGAAACTGATGAAATTCCACCAACACCGGGACCAACATTATTGCCACCATTAAATACACCATATGCCAAATTATTACCATCGGCATCCTTTCTATTTGGCAGTGATACGAAGAGTATATTGGATACACCAATGTTGACAGCGATAACACCAGGTATACGCTTGAGTACAACACCATTTGGTCAATCATTGGCCACACCACATGGTGGGAGTGCTGCAAAAACAGAATATTCATCGGGTAGCTCATATTATCGGCCCGATGAAGCTGAGCATATGGATACGAATGCGCAGTGCGCATTGCAAGCGACACCAACAAGATCAATGATAACGCCTGCACAGGAGACAGCAACAACAACAACAACAACAGCAACAGCAAGCGAAGTTGTTAGTGCAACAGCAACAACAACTGCAGCACCAGCAACAACAACAGCAACAGTTTGCAGCAATTTTGAGCTATACGCTGAGCGTTTACCCGTCGAACCAATGGTGCTCCGACGTGTACGTTCCTTTGGCACTGAAGCTGTCGATAGCGTTGAAGGTGTTAAAGCAGCCGATGATGGTATAACATTAACTGAGGCGCCACACTATAAACTTGTCTCTGGTCTACCCGATGCCGTTGTTGATAACTCCAGCAGCAGCTCATGCTCTAGCAGTTCTACATTTTCCAGCAGTTCCAGCTCATCGAGTAGCGGCAGTAGCAGCAGCAGCACCACCACATCTGCATCCGGTTCGGCAGCCTCAAATCAAATTACAATTGCATCAGCGCCAGCAAAAACAATACAATTATTAGATATGGAGAATCTATCGGATATTAGTAGCACTGAGGATGAAGAATGGATAAAGGCAAGTGTTGCTGGTGCTGCCGGTGGAACAGTGGAAACCTCGCCACTGGCTATTGAAAATGAGCCAGCACAATTGGTTAGTCAAGATGGTGAGGTGCGTTATCCATTGCGTAATTGGTTGACACCCAGTAAAGATGCAGCTGCAGCAGCAGCAGTAGCAGTAGCAGTACAAGGCAGAGATGCAGATACTAGCGGTGAAATGGCACCACCAGCACTGCCTGTGCCACATACACTGCCTGATCCGCCGACACAGCTATCTCCTGCGTCTGCTACACCAGCTGCATCGTCAGCTGCAACAGCAACAGTCTCATTAAGTAATTCCGTTGCTGATGTGTCAACAAAATTATCATCAGCAACTGATGCTGAGTTGCTTAATAAGCAATTGTTGATGCAGCAGCATAGAGAAGACTTGGACAAGGTACGAGAACGTGTCAAGGCGAAAGTTAAACAACAATCGACACCAAAGACAAGCGCTAAGCCCAAAAGAATGAACAAGAAGCTAACAACAATACGAGAGACAGCAAAGCTAGCGAATCCTATTTCACATAAATCACCCAAAAAGGAAACACAAAATGTTGCAGATGTTGCACCAGTCAAAAGTAAACCAACAGCTCGTGCTACAGCAACAGTAGCAGCAGCAGCAACAACAACAACAACAACAACAAACAAAACAACAAAAACAGCAGCAGCAACTTCTACATCTAATTCAACTTCTGCAACAGCAGCAGCAGCAACAAAATCGGCATCTGCATCTGTTGAGCCAATGAAAATTGATGCAGCACAAAATGAAGAAGCAACACATCAAGCAACCAGCGGTGGCCTTGATCCAGCATTGCTGATGGCATTGAATTTAAGCGCCAAAAAGCAACAGCAGCAACAGCATCAGCATCGTGTTACAATGGAAATTGCCGCACAGCCGGCGCCAATATCAAGCGGCACAGGATTGCGACGTGGTCGACCCAAAAAGAAAGTGCAAGTTGCAGAACCAGTACCGGGCACTATGCGACGCTCCTCACGATTGATTGATAATAAGAGTAAGTGAATCCTAATTATCCTTCAACTGTTGTTTCCTTACACATTGCCAACATCAATTTCTTCATTTCATTACAGCGCCTGCTCCCGAAGAGACAACAACATCGACCACTGGCAATGAGTCAGTGAAAGCAACAAAATTAACATTAACATCCAATACAAAAGTAACTAAGAAACCAGCTAAGAAACGTGCTGAAGCACGTCTAGAGCCAGAGATTGTATTACCTATACCCAAAGTTGCAACAGTGTCAACTACATTAGCCGAGGCGCAAACCACACAAATATCACTTGAAGAACAACAGCAAGACGAGCAGAAGCAGCAACATCAGCAGCAGACATCGCCAGCAAGAGCGGCAGCTACAACAAGTGGCGACTATGAATTGGACATGTGCACTAGCTTGCATCATGTGGCAAATACATTCTGGTTTACATTTGCCGATAACGGCCATAAACCGTCAAAACCAATGAGCCGACAATCGTCAAGTTACTTTAAAAACTATCAAATGCGCATCATGATGGATGATAATGAAGTGCATACTGTGCGTATAACTAGTCCGCAGCTCTTGCATCAGACGCCAGTGAATGTTAATGTTAATTCTGAGGATATGACAAATACGACTGCTATACGCAATATACCTAAGAAACGTATCATACATTATACAAGCAGCTCCTGTGCCAGTAGTAGCAGTAGCAGCAGCGGCAATGATAAACATAAACGTGAAGTTCAACGTGTCAAGCCTATGGCATCGTCTACACCCGTTGCCAGCAGCAGCAGTAACAGCAGTAACAGCAATAACAATAATATGGCACAGTGTGAAGACGAAAGTGATTTGGAGGTGGCATCTATGTAAGTATTAAAAGAAACAAAAGCAAAATGTTTGCATTGCAAAGTTAGTGTGAATATGTATATCTCTTTCTCATGTATATCTCTTTCTCGCTCACATTCGTTAGCTGCGTTTTTTTTATTCACATATTCATTTACTTTTGCAGCAATATGCCGTTAAAGACAAGCGCTAGTGAGGATCAGGAGACACATGATGACGTTGTGCAAATTGAAGACATTGAATCAATACTTTTGCATTTGCATGGCACACGTTGAGTAAGAAAGATAAACAGATAGATAAACCAATAGCAAAAGAGGATAAAATTAAAACAAAAAATAAAAAAAAATGTCGAAATCGAACAATTTTTAATTTAAAATAATTTCTGATCTAATAATGAAATTAGTATTTTTTTTTTATTTATTTATTATTATTATTTTTTTTTTTTTTTGTTTATACATAAACAAACATAATCTTTAATATAATATACAATACTATTCATTATCTATTATATATTTCAACATATATACATCATTATTATTTTCGCTTTTTAATAATAATTTCCTTTACAAAAAAAAAATTAAGTTTCCAAAAAAAAAAAATATATATATATATATATATATATATATATATATATATATAAAGAAATCTAGATATAGGACTCTATGTATGTAATATCGTTAATGAATATGTTAATGAAAACGTATGTTCGTTAATATTTGTATTCTTTTTTATGGCTATGTATATATATATGGAAAAATATGGCCATAAATTCAAAAAGAAAAAAAATTCAAAAAGAAATGAAGTTGAAAGTCTTGTGAGTGAATCAACATGATGAAGGAATTAGTTAATTAATTATGTTTGTACGAATATGTAAATAAAAGTTTCCCAAATAGATTTTATTGCGATCGATGTCAATAAAAAAGAAAAGTTTACAATTGAAAAACTGGAATTAATTTCATGAGCAATTTTAATCGTTTTAAGAGTTACTAAAATCTATAAAAAAAAAAATTATTTAATTTTTATTTTGTATGCATAAATAATTGCAGTTATAAATTAAAGAGATTAAGCAATAATATGAAAAATAATTAATATATTTAATTAAAATACTTTTCTGATCTAATAATGAGATAAGCGACTTATATATATATATATATATATATATATATATTCTTATTTTTTAAATTTAAGTATATCCATAATCACACACACATCCTGAATTCTATATTGTATGTAAAATTGTTAATGAAAAACTTATGTTCGTTAAAGTTTAAGTTTTCGTTTATATTTTACTATATGGTTATGTAGCATATATGAATTAACAATTATGAATTATTTATTTAATGAAAGTAATTATGTTTGTACGAATATGTAAATAAAAGATTCGTTAACAACTTTTTTTTATAAAAATTGAAGTTACATTTTTCCTCATTAATAAAAAAAAAAAAAAAAATTTCAAATGAATTTCAACATTAAAAAAAAATTTGCCTCAGCTATTAATTTCATGGGTAAAAATCATAAATATTATGGTATATTTTCTGCTATTCTTACTTTTTGACTGCACGTTATGCAATTTTAACATTTGTCATTTATTAGCTGTCAAAGTTTTAGAATTTCAAGTTGACAACTGAAATGCAGAAATAGAAATAGAAGTAGAAACAGCGCCACTGATAAAAAATGCATAAAGCAGGCAAAGGCAAGCAACTGTCATTATAATGTCGCAATTTAATCGATTGATTAAATTATGCCCAATTACATGTTAAACCAACGGCAGGTTAAACCAAAAATATATACATACAAGGAGAACAAAATGAAGAATGAAATGAATATGTCAATTATCCATTTATTCATTCACAAAGAGTACTCAAAGCTGTTGGTTGCAGAATGCAATCAAATTTCAACATTTTACGTTTATTTCTATTACTTGGTTTAAGTTTAACCAATGCACAAATACTTAGGATAAGTATGATATATAAATAGTTTAATATAAAAAATATGAATTAAATTTTTTTCTCTTTTTTTCACTTATTACTTATTAAAATATTTAATTCAAATATTTTTGAAAAATTTTATTATAATTTTCAAATATTTTGTAAAAAATTCTTTTAAAATATTTGTTAAACAGCATTTTGGATTGAAGCCGCACAACGCGCTGAATTCGATGCGGATTATGCAAATGTCTTGAAGGAATTGAAATCAATGCGTCTGGATGCAGCCATAACGGATACAATCGTACAGCTAACAGGCGATAATGATCAACAGGATATCAATACATGTAAATAGAAATATCGATTAATCAATTCATAATCTACATACATAAATGTTATATATATATGTATATATCGGATGACCAGTAATTTCTTCCATTGTCTCTTAATTTTTATAATTCATGCGGCAGCACAGCGAGTTCAGGCTCACGTTCGTTACCATAACTAGACTAAACTCTACTCTCATCGATCATTATGCTCAAGCCTACTCTCTCAGCATTCTTTCTCTCAAGTTGAGCCTCTATCGTCATCTCTTTCTATCTCACGACTTTCGGTAACTTGTCAACGGACCTCACTCACCAGCAGAGACTGTCACCGTCTCTGCTGCTATGCCTTTCGCATGAATTCTCTGTACTTCCCCGAACTTAGAACTTCGGGACAATTCTGTTTTTCCCTGAATTTATCGCTTCCCGATATATATATATACATAAGTTAATTTTTTATTATAGTTTGCGACATACTGAATAGTGTTGGCACAACTGTGATTATTGATCTCAGCTATAATCATTGGTCTCAGGGCTTTGAGTTGGCACGTTCTCATGGCATTGTCTATTTGCGATTGGAGCGCACATTGAGACCATTTTTGGACATGTTTGCCGATTATATGCGACAAAAGCGTGCAAATAATGTTGCCATGATCTTTCAAAATGCACGCGATACCATGGAGGCAACCAAACATATACTGAATGGTTATCCATTTCGCACAATTCTATTGGATGCTAGCAATAAACAGCCAGAAGATTTTGTGCAGCGTTTGCGTGTATTGCGACCTTTGCCCACTTATTATGCGCTTTTTTCAAGTGGTTCCGCTATGAATGCCATCTTTGAAAATGTATGTAATTTACAGTTATATTTCTTATATGTATTTCTAATATTTATGTATATTATTTATTGTTGCAGGTGCAAAGTGGCAAATTGTTTCAGCGCGCCACCGAATGGCATTTTGTATTTCTGGACACCAGAGATCGGGCATTCAAATATAAACGCGAGGTGGAGTTTGCCACACGCTTCACATTGAATGCTCGCGCCATCTGTCGGTCAATGCAAATGCGAGATCTTTATTGTGCCAGCGGATTTACGGTTAGTTTTTGTATGAAACATTCTTGAAAACAAAACGATTCTTAGCATAACATAAATAATAATAATAAATTCAACTATTTTATATGCTTAATTAGCATTAAATGAAATTAAAACGAATTTATCTTGTATGTGCTTGTAGCTACAACGTGGTATGCTGCTCGATGTAATACGCAGTCTTATAGATGCCGCACAGAATAGTCGTGAATATCCGGAACCCGTGTATTTGGACTGCAATGGCACCGAAAGCACAGAAACTGAAGCTGCAGCGACAGCTACAGCTACAGCTACAGCTAGCAGCATTGCAGATAGCATACAATGGATGGAGAATGTGCATTGGTCCAACTTTATAAGCTATTTAAATGATGAGCCACAACATGTCGAACAGCAGCAACAACAACAGCAGCAGCAGCAGCAGCTGTTGAAGGATCAAAGCAATGAGCAAGAGTTTGAGGAATCATTGCATTATCTATCATTTATTGCTAATATATCAGTTGGTTACTATTCCAATGAGCATGAGGCTAAGACAGACTTGGCCATTTGGTCAGCGGGACAGCTGCGTTTACTCAACGAGACAATTAGCCCAGGAAAACGTTTCTTTCGCATTGGTACCGCCGAGAGTATACCATGGAGCTATTATCGACGTAATGCTAAAACTGGTGAATTATTACGCACACGTAACGGTGCAGCAATATGGGAAGGATATTGCATTGATTTCATGGCACGTCTGGCTGAGAAACTTAGTTTCGATTATGAGATTGTGGCACCCAAAGTAGGACACATGGGTGAACGTAATGAGCTTGGCGAATGGGATGGCGTTATTGGTGATTTAATAACTGGAGAAACTGATTTTGCAATTGCTGCACTTAAAATGTATTCCGAGCGTGAAGAAGTTGTTGATTTCCTGCCACCATACTATGAACAGACTGGAATCTCAATTGTTATGCGTAAACCAATGCGACGGACATCACTATTCAAATTTATGACTGTGTTGCGTCTTGAAGTTTGGGTTAGCATTGTCGCTGCACTGGTTGGTACGGCATTGATGATTTGGTTTATGGATAAATATTCACCATATAGTTCACGTAATAATCGTGAAGCATATCCGTATGAATGTCGTGAGTTTACATTACGTGAAAGTTTTTGGTTTGCATTGACATCATTTACGCCACAAGGTGGCGGTGAGGCACCTAAAGCTATCTCCGGACGTCTATTGGTTGCCGCCTATTGGTTATTTGTGGTACTTATGCTGGCCACATTCACAGCCAATTTGGCTGCATTCTTAACTGTGGAACGTATGCAGACACCAGTACAATCACTTGAACAATTGGCCAGACAATCACGCATCAATTATACAGTTGTCAAAGATTCGGATACCCATCATTATTTTATGAATATGAAATTTGCTGAAGATACACTTTATCGCATGTGGAAAGAATTGGCATTGAATTCATCGCGGGATTTTCATAAATTTCGTATTTGGGATTATCCAATTAAGGAACAATATGGACATATTCTATTGGCGATCAATAGCTCAAAACCGGTACAAAATGCAACTGAAGGATTTGCCAATGTTGATTTGCATGGCAATGCGGATTATGCATTCATACATGACTCTGCCGAAATTAAATATGAGGTCACCCGAAATTGTAATCTAACTGAAGTTGGTGAAGTATTCGCGGAGCAGCCTTATGCTGTAGCTGTACAACAGGGTAGCCATCTGGGCGTAAGTTATATTCAATCCTTTGGTTTCTTCATTATTATATCGAAATCCTTTTTTATTTATTGATTAGGATGAGCTAAGCTATGCCATATTGGAGCTGCAAAAGGAACGTTTCTTTGAACAACTTAAGGCAAAATATTGGAATCAATCGTTGGCTAAAAATTGTCCACTTTCTGAGGATCAGGAGGGTATTACACTTGAAAGTTTAGGTGGCGTTTTTATAGCCACATTATTTGGCCTTATCTTGGCCATGATTACACTTGGCTTCGAAATCCTCTACTATCGAAAGAAACAAAAAGCTTTGATATTAATAACACAGGTTAAGCCAGCAGAATTGGATAATTCATCAGCGAGTAATACAAAAATGGCTTGGCTTCAGACTAAGAACAATCTAAATAATAAAATAAATAATAAAATAATTAATAAAATAATTAATACCAAGGAGGAAGTGATGACCAAAAAGCCAGTTAAGAAACAACCAATATCATTAGTCGAAGCGGCAACAGTACGTGCCAAGAAGCAGCAGCAGCAGACACCATCAACAATTATACTGGGAGATGGTCAATTTCGGCCTCGTCTGCGAGAACATTTGCATTCTCGCCATGAGACATCCGGTGGCTATATGGAATAAGAGATCTTAATGAATTTCATTCAACAATATGTACAATGCTTTCTATTTTAGATGTTGCACAGCTTACGTTATAATAAAGAATTTTTTATGCTGCACTTAAAAGTTTTAGCTTACTATCAATATTCATTAATTGTTCAAGCTATTAAATTGAATGTAAGTAAACTCTTGGTTTAAATTCTTGGCAAATACAGGGTAGACCATTTAAATTGGAAGCATTTGGTTTTGAAAAAAAAAAATGAAAATGATTTTGTTTTGTTCATTTAAAAAATGATTTATTATAGTCCTTGAAAAAATGTTAGCTTTGGCTGCGAAATGTGTTCTTTTTTTGACGTTTTCTATCACTTTTCCTAATAGATTGCCCGATATGGCTCTTATTTCGCGGTGTTTGTTGGCTCTGAGTTGAGCTAGTGTTCTTGGCTTGCTTCAAATCACTATCAATTATGCGTCGGAGTGTGGTCCGAGCTATACCAAGCATCTCAGCACGGCGATAACTCGACATTGTTGGATCAGCCTCAAAACTGGCACGTACAGCTTCAATATTTGTATCGGTACGTCTTGTTCGTTGTCTGGATGAGTGACTGGCATTACTAACATTGCCGAGATTCATAAACTTTGCGTATAAACGTCTTATGGTATTGTCACCGGGAGCACTTTTAACTTTATTTTTTTCAAGAAACGCACGCTTAGTTTTCACAATTGAGAAGTTATTTTGAATATAAAGCTGAACAATTTCAGCGCGTACTTTCGGAGTGTATTGTTCCATGATAAAAATTGTTTTCAAATGATTCTTCCAATATAATATGACATTTATTATATGCTGCAGTGTTGCCTAATGCTTCCAAATTAAATGGCCTACCTACCCTATAGCATTACCTTGTTGAATTTAACAGAATGTAAAGTTACATTGTGATAGCATAACATTAACGTTTTATCGCACTACTGATTTATCGCGTTTACATAAATATCGATTACTTGCAATATCAAATCGAAACATTTTACCAACAGCGATTTTATTCGCACCACAAATAAAAAAAAAAAAAAAACAGAAAATTAATTGAAGTGTGCACAATTGCGATTGCAACAGTAACAGCAACGGTAACTGCAGCAAATCGTTTTCAGTTCGCAATAGTGGAATCAAATTAACATTAGTGCCAAAGTGTGTTTCCATATTAATTACGATTTCGATAGCTTTAACTTTACAATAAAAAAAAAAAAGTGCCACACAGGCGAGTGAAGAACAACGGGTAACAAAAATAAACAAGAGCAAGAGGAACAACGGCAAACATGAGTGCGCTAGCGCCAGCGCACATATTAAATATTAAATCAATATTTGTGACACTAATCGCGGCATTGCTGATTGCACCAAATGTCGTCCTGTCGCGCAAACATCACCTGGAAGTTCGCGTACGTATTTATGTATTTCTCTGTCTCTCTTTTTCGTTTCACTTAAGGCCGCAACACCGGCCTACTTAATTATATATGTATATGTACATATATGTACAATGTACACATGTGTGTACGCATATGTTATGATTTTATTTAATTTTTTGATGTTTTTGCATCACATTACAGAATGATAAGAGGCCATATATCGCACTGAGCACCTTTGGTTTCTATACCAATGGACACTTGGACGTCCAAGTGAGTCAGCTGACAATTGAGAATGAACAATCGACTGATTTGGTAAGCATTATTATTTATTTAGCTCATTTATACATTTATTTAAATTATCAATATATATATATATATATATATATATTTTTTTTTTCGCGATTAATTTTTGTAGTTTGGTTTGTCATTGGACAAAACAACAATCGATCAACTTAATCCTTATCTGGATTCACATCAGAGTAAATGTATATTAGGTGAACCGCTTTCCAATCAGAATAGTGGTCCAATACTATTCTTTGTGCTGGATCTAAAGGAACTCAAGTGAGTAAAACTAAAATGAAATCAGAATTTAAAATCTATTGTGTTATCATCGATTATCACATAATATTTTATAGAGTGCGAGTTCAGTGCTCACCGGAATGGGTTAATACACATGTATATAAGGATGTTACGTATCGTATCAAGCGAAATTCACATGTTGCAAAGGTTAGCGATACGGCATTGTTCATGAAACAGCGTCGTCGCCGTCGTGCATCTTTGCCAATGGATTCGGAAGAGCTTGACAATGAAATTGATGATCGTTCCGATGAGAAACCATTGAATCAAGAGGAAGAGCGTAAAGTATCATCATCTACAGTGCCGCTTAAAGATGAAGGAGCACCCAAATTAGAATCTCAACAAGTTGCCGAAACGAAAATCGATCCTGTAATAATTGCCAATCCAAAGGCAGCTATATCAGCTGCCGTAACGCCATCATCCATTGTGCCACAAGCTGCAGCTGTAAATGCTGCAATGGCAACTGGTGTGCTTGGTGCCGAAGCAACCGCTGAAGGTTTACCAGCCGCTGTTGCTTCCTCGTCAAACAGTAACAGTAACAGCAACAGTAACAGCAATAACAATAAGATTAACAATAGCAACAATGCAAATAATGATGCAGAGATAGAGCCAGCGTTACCTATAGATAGCTCACATGATTCATCAGTACCAAACTTTTATGAGCCCAACTCGTATAGGCAACCGCAAAGTGAACTTTGCAGAAATTTCACCATACCATTGATAAAGAAAACTGTTGAAGGAATTAACTATTATAATTTTACATTCTCGATGCTTGTGGCAACGCAACATGATGAAGGTTTATATAATTTATATTTCCATGCATGTCCCAATTATAATCAAGATCCGAAGGAATTATCCTTCAATGTCGACATTGAGGAGAATAATAATGGCAACTATTTATCAGCGGGTGAAATGCCATTGCCTGCATTATATTTCATGATGAGTTTACTATTCTTTTTATCTGGTCTATTCTGGGTATTCATATTGAAGAAGAGCAAGTAAGTTTCTACTATATAACTTTATATGTGTAACTAAATATTGTATTATATATATATATATATATATTTTTTTTCTCTTTAATTACAGACATACAGTGTATAAAATACATTATTTGATGGCTGTGCTCGTATTTCTGAAATCATTGTCGCTCATGTTTCATTCTATCAATTATCATTTTATTGAGAAACGTGGCGAACATGTTGAAACTTGGGCCATACTCTATTATATTGCTCATTTACTTAAAGGCGCCGTATTGTTTATAACTATTGTGCTCATTGGCACTGGCTGGACATTTATTAAGCATATATTGTCCGACAAGGATAAGAAAATCTTTATGATTGTTATTCCACTGCAGGTTTGTTAACTTTAATTACTTTTTTGTTATTCAATATTTTTAATTTTTAATATTTTTTTTTTATTTTTTTTTTTTTTAGGTTCTTGCAAATGTTGCTCAAATCATTACAGATGAATCTGATCAAAGTGATGCCGAATTTCGCACATGGCATAACATTTTCTTCTTTGTTGATTTACTATGCTGTGGCGCAATATTGTTCCCCATTGTCTGGTCAATACGTCATCTACATGAAGCATCTGCCACCGATGGCAAGGCAGCAATTAATTTACGCAAATTGAAACTATTTCGACAATTTTATATTATGATCGTTTGTTATATTTACTTTACACGCATCATTGTCGATTTGCTACAGATGACGGTTGTCTTTCAATATGCCTGGCTGGACGAGATGTTCAGAGAGATGGCAACATATGTGTTCTTTGTATTGACTGGTTATAAATTCCGTCCAGTCTCATCGCATCCATATTTCACAGTGCCCGATGATGATGATGATGAAGTTGAAGTATTAACGGAATCGGGACTCACCGAGACAGTGCATCGCATTAAGCCAACAAATCGATCAGCACATTCCAATTCAATAACAATTATCGAGGGCAATGATGATGAGCGAGAGAATCTGATTGCGAAACGAGAATCAAGTCATGAATACGATTAGATTAGCAACAACAACAACAACATTATAAAAAAACAAAAAACAATTTAAGAAACGCAACACATACACACACATCTTTAGATACATACAGAAACATACACATACACATACATATACATAGATATGCACATATAATTGCAATCGTACTTTAAGCTGAGGACAAAGTCATCCCACTTTCGCCAACTCTTTTTTTTTTTTTAATTCATTATTTTTTTTGGTTGGCTTGGATGAATGAAAGGATGGATGATAGATAGATGATGATTATGATGATGATAATGTTTACTTTGTAGCCCCTAAATATGTTGCCTGTTCCCAGCTCCTAACAGCAGAGCCCGTCCAATCAAAAAAAAAACAAAAAAAACGCACGTGTAAATATGAAACGAACGCAATGCTCGTTGATCTGCGACCGCGCGAACATTTTTCCTCCGCTGCCCTGCCCCGCCATCACCAAATGAAAACAGATCATATATATATGATATGATATATCTCCCTTAAGGCAATATTGATATAATTTTAATGAATATATAATATATACGATACATACATAAAGCTTTAATATAAACTTATATGATTATAAAACTCTTTTTTTTACTATTGATGTTAAACATATGAGGTGCCGCTCAATTTAGGCATAAGTTGTACGGTAAATATCATATAGGTGCCAACGGCTGTTGCAATCTGAAAAATCAAATTGAATTACAGAATATGATTATATATATATATATATATATCTATAGATATATTACGCGTGTCAGTAAATTAGTATCGAGTATAATGATGCCCAGACAATCAATGCGCACAGGTTGATGTAAGATTTGTAATGAAAAGTTTTGTATCTATATAGAAGAAGAAATATATAGAAACATATAGCAAATATACATATAATAATATTTAAAATATAAAGAACTCACCTGCAGGGATAGTGATGGTGAAGTGACAACAATGCTATGCAGCTGATAGACAATGCGTAATATTAATTGCATGCAGCTGCGTGAGAAGTAAATAAATGCTGGTATCTGCAATATAGCTGGCAGCAGCAGATAATAATCTATATAGAGATTACAAAATGAGAAACACAGAGAAAGAGAGAGATAGATAGATAGATAGAGCGAGAGAGAATTTATCTTACCAATATTATCAATATTATTATAAATTGTATAGTACATAAAATAACAATCGACAGCAACACGTACATAAATCATTAGCAGCACTGTTAGCATTGAATTTCCAAAGGATTGACTAAAACAATTTGATAATTCATAGATTCGATCATAAATCAATTGCT
This sequence comes from Zaprionus obscuricornis, assembly GCA_037044475.1. Lineage (NCBI taxonomy): Eukaryota > Metazoa > Arthropoda > Insecta > Diptera > Drosophilidae > Zaprionus > Zaprionus obscuricornis. The sequence goes on from JBAMBR010001724.1 coordinate 24,507, forward strand.
TCTGTCGCACACAACGTCTTAAATAATTCTCAAAACCATTAAAACTAGCTGCATCAGTGGCAAACATTGAATATTCAACGAGCAGCATTAATTCACGTTCCAATTGTAATAATTGTTGACGCATCAATTCCACATAGAGTATAAATTGTGTATTTCTTAGATGTACAACAAATACAAATGGTTGAAATGTTATCCAGAATAATATAATATGACGCGTTAGATATTGCATATTATGAAGTACGAGCAGTAATGCTAACTCCAATGTCAATGGACCATAAAGTGCTAAAAGATAACGATAATGTTGCACTAGTTGTATACGTAATGTGCCCCTTGCAGTAGCAGTAGCAGTAGCAGCAGCACCAGCAGCAGCAGCAGCAGGTATAAGTGTTCCATACAGTTGCCAAAAACGTGCCAAATGTTGACGCTGCCAAACTGTCTCAGCATAGATGCTCAATATGGCCAACTCAGCAAATGCATATTTCAGTGCATCATTGAAATAACCAAAACGATCACCGCGATAAAGAAACTCTTCCTCACTTAGCATGCATAACAATGTAAGGGCACTAAATGCAATTGCCAGAAATATTGCCCATGCACGTAATATTATTGCATTACGCTGCAGATGCATATCCTTGACCAATGGTAGACCATGCATGCCAAGCAATTGATAGAAGCGCGTATGAAATTTTAACACTTGTCCCAACTGCACAAACATTATGTTCTACTTCTACTACTCATAGGACATTTAGCAGAGGCAGAGTTAACGCTATTAGCTATATAGTCAATATTATAATCTAATTGGAACACAAGGAATATCAAGTGAACGAACAAATAAATTAAAAATGAAATTGCTGATGCCTGCATAACGATTGTCATTGTCATTTTCATTGCATTTGATGGGATCTTCTTTATATATGACTTGCATATTATTATTAGTGTTGTAGTTGATGATATACTCTATATTCTAGGATAACATAATTTATACAGTATTAATTTTTCCCTGGGTTTTTTTTTTTTTTTAATTTTTGTCTAGTTGTTGCTGAGACATGGCTGACTCTATGAAGATGATTCTACTGCTCAGTCAAGCAGGATTAAATGAGACATATATATATATATATATATTCTTGATCAGTCAATGAGAACTAAATACAACTCCAAGTCGAAGTCAATATAAGTCGGATTGCCATATGCAATATATAAACATATAATCAATCTTTTGCTTGAAAGTGTATAAAATGTTTCGATTTACAAATTAAAATTTTTTTTATTGTTTAAATCAAGAAAATTGATTATACGAATATATATGTATATGCATGTCTATGAGTAGTATATGTCTGTGTTTACATCTGTTTCCATTTTCAGTATAAAACTTGAGCATAGACTAAACAAACTGCTTGAAATTTAACTATTTAACTCGTGTATAGAAAGACATATAGTTGCATATATACGAGTACATATATCCAGAGATATATTGAACATATTGTATTACAAATGAAGCTTAGTAATACAAAGAATGGAAAGTTTTCAATGTTTATAATTTGCTTGAATCTTAAACAAATTCCAAGTAGTTTTCTATGCAAGTTGAAACAAGTAGACACTATATATACTCTATATATCCAAAGTTAAGTTTCACCAGTTGATATACTCAAAGAAAGTTTCCACAAAATTTCACATGTTCAAATTTTTCGCTTTAATTTAATCTTAAAAATAAAAAAAAAAATAAATAAATAAATAAAAATAAATTAGAAACTTTGTTTTGACTATAATGTCTATAGATATGGACCAGGATGCTGATATCCGCTACTGCCAAGACCTTGTACATGTCCAACGTTATAGGAGTCGAGGCCATTATATGTTTCAGCTGCAGCATTATTGTAACCTGAACGATTTGGCCATTCAACTGGACCAGGACGACGACGTCGCGTTGGTACTGGGCCAGCATATGTATCGATATCATCCTCATAGCCCTCCGACTGGCTAAGCAGCTGTGGTGATGGTCGGAATCCGTTGCTGCTACTACTGCTACTGCCGGCACTGATGCCGCTGCTGCTATATTCATAATGATAGCCACCGACATCTAGAGGCAGCGATGACTCTTCGGGTGCCTCCAATGTGTGAGCCGGCGCACGTGCTGATTTGGCAAAATATGGCGGTGAATAGCTGTAACCTTGATCTAAATCCAAAGGCTCCTCTACAGGTGCTGGCTCTGCAAAGGCACCGCCATGATATGATGATGAGCTCTTGGTACGATAATTACGACTTGGTGCAGCATAATGATAACCAACATCGTCATCATCATCATCCGCATGATGATGATGATGATGATGATGCTTGCTAGGATGACTTGGTGGTCGAGCATCAATAACATGATATGTATCCACGCCATGCTCTGGCCGAGATTCATAGTCATGGTTATAGCTGTTGGTTATAGGCCGATGTTTCTCCTCGATAATCGTATAGGTGTTGACTTTCTTTTTAGGTTGCGGTGGCTTCTTCACCACATACGATTCACTGAGATGCTCGGCCAGTTCCTTGGCATGATTCAGATAATCGGCATGTTCACTCATATGCAATGGCTTATCTAGATCAGACAAGATGACACTCTCCAGCAATGGACTTGTCTTAAGCTTTGATGGTGCTCCTCTTCCACGTGATCTTTGATGCGGCGGAGCATGATGGTGAAAGTGATGGATAACCTTATGTGGTGGCGGTCCCTGTTCGGCATCGACGGCTATACTAGGCGCCTGATCCTTAGGCACATGCACCTTAATATGCACATATTCATTGCCAAAGCCAACAACCACAACTGGCAATAGCTGCAATAGTAGGAATAGCATAGCTGGAAATAGTTCAACTTGCTTCACATTCAACATCACTAAGTTTTAGTTTTATGATTTGTTTTTCTTATTCTTATTTATTTTTATTAATTTTTGCTGTTTTGGTGGATTCTCTGCGTGGTTGATTCTCTTGGATCTCGCGCTGTCACTTTATGGCCGCGCGCATTGCCAAAAATGGTTTAAACCGAAATCTTTCTTTTGTCATAATTTATATACCAACAAGCAAGCGGTAGCGACTGCGCAGCTTAAACGGGAAAACAATATATCAATATGTATATATTGATGATTAAATACTCTAACATTTATTTGCCAAGCTCAAATAATACAAATAATGCATAAGTCGCCATTTTGAAATTATTGGAAGTGCAACCAAGTTAATTTTGTGCAAATTTTATTGCAGAGTTGCCAGATTGCAGTCAGTGGGATATAATAAGAATTAGACTTTATATGAGAAGAACTTTCCAATTGGAAAGTCGTTTGGCTCCGCCAGAGAGAGAGAGAGAGAGTATCAACAAGAAACTGTAAACTGTCGCCGTCATTAAGAGCATCATATTGGTATGTTGGCTAGCTAGTCGGTGAGAGAGTCGCGGGGGTAAGGGAGGGGAAACCTATTGTAGTAATCTTCTCCCTCTCACCGTTTCGATCTGATATCTGTGTCTCTTTCACTCTTGGTGCTAGTGGTGCTAAGCTCTCGTTTACGCGCAGCTTACGGTTGAATTTATTTATGTATTTTTTTTTTGTTTTGTTTTAACTTTTGTTTTCATTATTATTGAAATTAAATACGCAGCGATCGGCCGTATAAATATTTTTCTAGCCGCCAGCAAAAAGTGGCAACAACAACAACAACAACAAGAAATACAAATATATTTTGTATATATTTAAACGAAAGTGTGTGATGAAAGTGATGCGTTTTTCAATCGAATTCAATAACGAAACTTGAACTGCACAAGTTTATTCATGTTCACAATATTCTTATTAGACTTATATATGCATATACATATGTACATTTGTATATAAATTATATTTATGTAATTTATTTATGTATAAATTATGAATTGTAAACATTAAATTGTTATATTAATGGGCAATGGAAAATTACGTTTACTGAGAAAGTTGCGAACGCAAATTGAAGTTATCCATAATTATTGATAATTATCATTATGCCATTTTAGTGATTTAATGATTAAATTTGGCAAAAAATGTTTTGACTTTTGCCACGTGGAAGAAGCAATTAACGTTGTTTAACTAAATTAGAAATGAATAAATGTTTACTATAAATAATACTGTAAACTTTTATAAAAATATCTTTAAATTATAATAATTTTCATTAAGAATAAAATATTAAAGCTAACAAATATTTGTTAGTTTCCCGTTAGTTCTTCAATTCAGAAATTTACTAAGACTTTGTCCTTGACTCTGACTGCGGCAAGTGTTAATAACTGTGCACGTCCAGCATATTCGTAATTTATGCATACAAAAGTCAACCTAGTTAAATAATTTAAAAAGAAAAGATACAAAAAAAAAACAATAGAATTGACGGTCACAATCAAAAAAAAAAAAAACATGTTTTCATGGAAAGCAACAAGATAATATTCATGGTTTATTGTTTAAAATTATATTATGTATAACGGAATATTACGTATACGTCGAAGAGCGAAAACAAGAAAGAAATGTTCACGTTATCAATTAAAACTCGATGCCTCTTTCATATATTTATATATGTATGTATGTATGGCATATACATAGTTTGGGTGTCGTCAAACAACAGTGACAAGGCAACATCATTATTAGAGAAAATCTTTATATTATATATATTTTATGTTTTTTTGCATAATAAATAAAATAAACAATACGAATTTTGTTATGTAGATGTGCAAATTTCAGAAAAACAATTTAATTCAACATTTCTGAATAACTTTTGTTATTTTAATGCATTATGTACATTAAAGACATAATTAAAACTACCGATTATAATTCAAACACAAATAGTTATCGATAAAATGCGCGCTAAAGTCGATAAGAAAATACAATTGAAGTATTTGCACTTGTAGCATGTGTAACATCTGGTAACATTAAGAACAGCTGATCTCTGCGGCTTAAATGTGTGTTCTGTTCTTTTTTGACTGATATAACGTAAAGTTTATGTTAAATATCGCCAAGTTATGAATTAAAATTTTTATAAAATAATATCATCAACTATGATAAGTATACAGAGAGGTTTGGCATTAGCACAGCGAACATGTCGCTCCATAATGTTATATCGTCACATACGCACTGCACCAACATTTCAAGCAAAACTCTTTGTCGACACTGAAAATCAACATGCGCACAACATTCTTTCGGATTCATTAAAACCATATCAGATTGTACGTCCCAGCGATCTTTTAAAAAAGACAAATTCAGAAAATGCCATACCGCCATCACGTGTACTAGAACCAACAGAGAATGCCAAACCTGAGGAATTATACGCTGATTGGCTGCAGGTGGTGCAATATTGCGCGCAGTCAGGAACACAGATAAGTGATGAAAGATTTGGACGCTTTATACGCATTTATTGCGAGAAACTACATTATTTCAATGATGATCAACTACTAGGCACTCTGCGCTATCTGCAACAGTTGCCAACACCAGAATCTACCAAAGCGGCTAACTATATGGAACTATGGAATACGCTAGACATTGAGTGTTGCCGCCGCATTGACCGCTGGTCTAGCGCACATTTGCTGTTGGTCAGCGATGCTTGGTACCAATTGAACTTGGCGCGCATTGGTGAATTTGTTTGGCTTGCGCTGCGCAAGCTTGGACGAAAGATACGTAAGCTACCGCCAGAGCAATTGGTTCAATCAATGTTTCTATGCAATCTGCTGCGTCGTCCTGTATTTGAGATGTTTGACTTTGAATTGAACTTGTCGCAATGTGTTGATCAAATGACACTGCAAGAGCTTGGTGTCATGGCCATGGGATTCTTTAAGACACAGACGCCTATACGTAATCCTGAGCTATTGCAGCATCTCTATACGCGCCTGCAGGCGGAACTAGATACAGTCGAGGATATAACATTAGTAGCGCTGCTCAAAGTGTTACGTTACAGTAGTAAACTACCCCAGGTTGCTGCATTGAATCAACTATTGGTGGCACTGAAGCCACAAGTGAATCGTGTCTCACTATTGACCTGCCTGCACATGGCACTGCTTGGTTGTGAGCTGCAGACATGCAACGATGAGCTTGTCGAACGGATACTGCTACGATTTGAGCATGAATTGGAAATGTCACGACTTAAGGATATGGAACGTATTTGTCTAGTCATAGCACTGTTTAATTTGAATACTGCCAGTAGAGTTGAACAACGTTTGGTTGACCGGCTGCCAGCATTGTTACGTAATCGCATCGATGAGATCCTGCGCTATCCACGTTGCTATACAAATTGTCTGCAATTCCTTAGTATGCGTGGCATCTATGATGTTGAACTGCTTGGTGTTGCCTTTGAGCCACGTTTCCTACGACATGCATATCGTAGTGGCATGCCTGGCCGGGAATACTTTCACTTGGACAGTCTTGCTCAGTTACTAGGTCCCGATGTGTATTCGGGTCCATTATTAACAGAGAAGCAGCGTCAACAAATGGCGAAATTGTATACACAATATATACCAGATCGTACTGATGGACGCTTTAAGCTGAACAGCACGGATCGCATTCTTATCGAGATTCGTGATGCTGTCGGCAGTCTGTTACGTACATCGGTTGCATTAAAACATATCTTGCCACATTATGAACGTTGCGATCTAATTGTTTGCTATGATCGACAAGAACAACGTGCTTTAACCATTGATTATGCGAATTGCCCGGAGGATTACAGTGGCGTCTTATTAACCAGACAACATTTATTGGGCAATGCAAATGCAGATGCAGCACATGTCGATACACTAGTCATTGTTGTAGCCGGATGGAATAATGTGTTACGTGATAAAGATCGTTTCACAGGACAATTTGATATGAAACTGAAGCAGCTCAAACAGCTGGGACACAAACCAATTGTGGTGAGTATAAAATTTAAATAAAACAAATAAAATAATAATAATATTAATAGTGTTCAGACTTTGAAAAAATAGATTTGCTATATTTTGCTAAGAAACATAAAACATTATAGTATATAAAAAAAAAATTAATAATAATAATTAAAAAAAAAAAAAACAAAACCTTAATGCTACGTGTGTTGAGGCAACATACATATACATATACATATCTATTTGATATACATACATAACAATATATATAATTATTAATTTTCTTTTAATATTCCTCTACAATTATACACACACACACACATACTCACATATGAATGGATGGATACACACATGCACATACAGATATATTGGCATGAATGGCGCGAATTGGAAAATCAAGTAGATCGTCAGAACTTTCTAAAACGTCGTCTACGCCAGTCGGCGAATGTATGAAATGAAAGTAATAAAATGAAACCTATGCCTACAGTGTGTATGTTGTTGAACAATACTAGGAACAGAATGAAGCATAGGAACAACAGTCAGAACGGGAACACTGGCAACGCTGGCAACCTAAGCATTAACGGTAACAACAATGGGATTGATAATAACAAAAAGTGCAATTTGTGTACAAAGGATAAGGAGGAGGAGGATACTGTGACAATTACAAAATTAATAATAATAATAATGATGATAATATTCATAATATTCATAATAGTTATAGTAATAATAATAATAATAATAATAATAGAAATAATAACAAAAAGAAAAATCAATTGACAATAGTCATAAGTATATATATATATATATACATATACATATACATATATATATATACATATACATATACATATATATATATATATATATATACATATACATATACATATGTATATATATATAGAGTAATGTACTGTTGTTTGGCAACTGTTACTTTTGTGCAACATAAGTTTCATTTACGTTGACCGCCCGCGGTCAGGTTATACATATATATGTTGCCCATAGAGACTGTCAAAACTATTACAAACATGATCTGTTTTCAGTTTATCTTAGCTTGAGCTTAGGCATTTAGTACTCTAGGTTAGTTAGTTAGTTGGTTAGTTTAGTTTAGTTTTGTTTTATGTTTTACGTTTTATGTTATAGTTTTTCTTGGTTTTTGTTTTTTGTTTTTTTGTTTTGTTTTACATGGCTCCATGCAGCGCTTTCTTTGTATACTCGTAAACAACGAACAGTGTGGCAGTGGCCGGAATTGTACGTAACACCGATGGCAATAAGCCGCGATAGAGTGCCAGGACGCCTTCGCGTCGTACGATTTCCGCACCGACAGTGAACATACCCTCATTAAGGTTCTTAACTTGTATGCGACTCTTGATTACGTCAGCAGGGAATGTTGATGTCCATAAGCAGACGCCGCCAACAGCCCCAGCAATCATTGTGCGTAGCGGTCCAATTTCGTCCTTGCTTTGATCCTCTCTATAAAATAATGAAAGCATCAATATATATATATATATATATATATATAAAAACTTTACTATTATAATTATGTCTTATAGTTACTTACCCACGAAGCAACTCACGTGTCCCCTCATAGCTACCAAAAAAGAAGAAATAGCCTGGCATTTCACGTATAAATGTGGAGCCTAAACCTCGATAAAATCCACGTATACCTATTCCACATCAAAAGAAAACAACAACACATATTAAAAATACAAAATATAAACAAAAAAAAAATAAAAAAGAAGTAAAAGGGGAAATAAAAGTAAAGATAATGTTTAATGATAATAATATTTGAATATACTATTATTGTGACGTCGTGACATTCTCAAGTGCGTGACGCGTGGAAAATAATGATTGCTGATCGCACGTGAGGCCATTGTGTCTATATATAGAATATACAATACATATGTATATGTATGTGTATAAATATGCATTTCTTCTATATATTATATATAAATGTATATATAGTCTGTATAAATATACCCCCAACCCAGAAACGGATTACATGGTCAACTACTGCTATGAGATTCTTGTTATCTCTAAAAAAATGTTTTGGCGTGCCAGTCGCGATTGCAATAAAAACAATAACAAATCTCAATACCAATATATGTACATATGTAAATATACACACACATGTAAGTACATACATACATACATACATGCATACATCAGAGAGAATAGACAGCAGCATCAAGTGCACAAGAAGATCCAAACAAATATGAATATGAGAATATCATTCTGTCAATCAAATCTAAATTTGTATTCCGTAAAAATTTCCACTTGACTGATAAGAAAAGAAAATATATACATACATACAAACATACATATATGTATATGTAAATATTGTCTCTTAACCATGTGCAGTGTATCCACATAAACAAAGATACAGCAATGAATGAATGCAGACATTCATTGTATTCATATTGCATATTGCATTCTTATTCATTGAGACAATTTTTTTTAACTATTTCTCAACAATCAATTTAATATATGATATACATATGTATAATTAATCTATGAAGACTATTTTATACTTTAAAAAAAATTAAAAATTAAAGATTTTTCATTGTCAAAATAGAAAGTCAACGACCGCCGGATGTTTGATATCATTAATTGTAAATCTTTAAATAAAACAAAAAAAATAAATAAAAAAAAAAAAAAAAAACAGGGAAACAAGGTTATCTTCGACGGGACGAAGATGTTATACCCTTGCAGTCTTAAAAGAAAACTTTTCATACAAAAACTCAATTTTCGCCCGATGGTTCCTGTGGCAAATATGGTATATTATATAGTGGTCAGATTTATTTTCAAATTAGTATGAGACGTATAGCTTTAAAACTGAGAAACTAGTTGGAGTTGAAACAGATGCACATGCATATTTGGATTCTCCTGTCGACTCTGATCAAGAACTGGTGGGTCTATCATACATAATCCCGTTTAAAATTAGTATACGCTCTGCAAGGGTATACAAAAATTCGTTGCTGCCAAAAACAATAAAAAAGTTGAGAGGATGTGGCAACGCCAGAATTTTGCTGCTGCCAAGGGCAGAAAAATGAAAACTCAGCTGATTAGTTTTGTGCAGCCGCAGTCGTATCAGAGAGAATTTAAACACAACTTGCGATTAAATATGAATTATGGAGAAACGAAATGAAGAAGAAAACAACAAGACAAGCGAGATAAGTTGGCAATATAACATAATAAGTACATATATACACATATACAAATACAATGCATAATAAATATGTACATTCATATATACATATATTATATATGTACATATATATATATATATATGTACATATGTATAATCTAATCGACTATATATAGAACTCTAACTAATAAAGCCAAAGTTGGGTGCAATATAATTTTGTTTTTGTTTTTTGGCATTGATGAAGCATTGATAACTCACCCTCTGTACGCCAGATGTATCGCGTTAATGTCCATGGCGTGCGAACATCAGCTGCTTGTGACGATTCCACAAAATGTTTCATCTCGCGCAGTGCCTGCAGTTTGCACTTGATCAATTCAGTGGGGCAGAGTGTTAGTGTTGAAAAGCATGCTGCCAATGAGCCGGCGCATGCGTTCTCAGCTGTTGTTAATTCAGTGGCAGACTCCTTGCCGACAAAATAGGTGACGAACTTTTGGCAGCCACCGTATGCGGCAAATAGTACTGAGTTTTCAGCAACATTTGCAAAGACCGCTGGTATTGAGCCAGCATAAAGTCCTCGAACGACACCATCTCTTCGATAAGTACTTAAAAAGCAATCTAACATACCCTTGTACGTCTCTGGGAATGTTTGTAGCTTCACTTTAACCGTGTCCAATGGCTGCGAGACATAAACTTGCACAGCGCCACCTGTTGATAGAAATTATTAATAACAAAAAACACGTGCACATGATGAAATAAAGAGAGCGAACGGGGAGTATGGGTATGAAAAAGAGAATGAGAGTAAAATAAAAATCGTAATTTGAATATGAATTAAAACTCACCCAGTGAGCCGGCAAGAAAGTCAATAAGGCCTTCAACGAATTTAACGTTATTACCAGTGTTGCCCCCATGCATGTCTAAATGCAAAATGAATGACAAAAATTTACCGACTATCAACAAGAGTCTATCGCGAAAGGCAGTAGCAGATTTGAGTAAATTGAAATGTTTGCTTGACTTTTCCTCTTCGGCTTTTTCAGACTTGCTCTGTTCTTCTCTCACAGCTTTTTCATATGCCTCAGCAATTTGCTCTGGCGTCATTAACAGCATGTCGCTGCCCAGTTTGCTGCTCCCGATTGTTGGATGGTCCGTATTTTTTGGCGGGCCATTGATAATAATGTTGTCGGCTTCGGCTTCGGCTGCAGCTTTAGAGTTTGCTAATGTTGTTGCCGCAGCCGCGGCCTTTTTCGCTGTCGATGCATCTGCCTGCTTCGGTATTGGCGTCGGAGTCGATGGCGATGACGATGACGATTTTGATGATTCTTCCTCTTCTGTATTTGCATTGCTGTTATTGTAATCACTTTTGTGCGACTTAAGCGGCGTCAATGTCGCTGCTAATATCTCTGCCGGCGTCGGCGACATAAGTACATATGTTATAATATTGTGCTGCTCTCAACGAATGTTAATTGTTGTTGTTGATATTTCATTCATTGGTAAGGCTATTGCGTCATGATAGCGCTCTCTTACGCTCTCTCGCTCTCCCTGTCTTTCTCTCTGTGCCTTACTACACACACACACACACACTCTCTTTCTCTCTCTTTACTTTAATTTGCGCTCTCTGTTGTATTTGTGATTTACTGTGTTGTGCTGCTATAGTTCTCTTCTGTTAGCTATCGATTATAATATATCACTATCTTTGTCTTGCCTTCTGTTCGCTACAATGACAATCGTCAACATTTGTTGCATTTGCTGTTGATCTTTTTTTTAGATGAATTTAATTTTTATTGTTGATTGGTTTGCCATTAGCCGTTATTATTACGCCTCCTTACTATTCGTATCCGCCCAATATTCTAGCCGTTTACGTTAATTTGCCGATAGAGATCTAACACGTTTTGCATTTTGTTAAATGAGAATTTAGAAATAAAATACCTACGTTTTGAGTGAACATACTTGTACACTACAAAAATTGTATCTTTTGTATTGGGATATAAACATGACACATATATACACACATACATATATATATATATATATATATATACATATATTTATGTATATATACATTTTTTACATTTAACTATGTTTTATTACGTTGCCTTGCGTATATTTGTTCATTCATTCTTGCATTTGCAGCGCCACCTATTGCTAATACAATGCACTACCATTCAAATAATTATCACTTTGTTCATAAATATTTTTCATACTTTTATCGATAATTTAGCTTTTTCATTTAAAGTTGGCGCTTTAAGTTTTGTCGCCATTGTTCGGCATCCCTGTAAACATTCTTTTTGACTTTTTCCTTCCTGTGTTGAACAAGTAGGCTGCGAAATTATTACAAATCACGTTTGCCGCTGTCAATAGTTCACTTCATTGTCTGTGCTACAACGCTAAAGTTTCAATAAATAACCTTTTAAATATTAGCTAAACGAAAAAATAAGAAAAAAATAATATAAATAATTTGTTTGATTTTGAAATAATATTTATATTTTTTCTTTTCTTTGTAATGTCGGGCTATAACGAAAATAATAATTTACCGGAAGCTAAAAACAGTAAGAAGCGACGTTTTGAAACTATGGCTGATCCCAATGAAACTGTTAATGGAGTCTCAGTTGTAGATGTCGACAATGTCGGTCAACCTGCTCCTAGACCAGGTTGGGGTTCAGTTACAACATCCACGACTACGACTGCCGAAAATCTAGCTAAACGTCCATCAAATGACATTGTAAAAGTGGAATTCGAAGAGTATTTAGAGGAAGAATTGGATGTCGGCTTACGTTGGAATGTAGATAAAATACTTCCCAATCATAACAGAATCAACATGCAAAAGGCAGCACGTCGTTATCTCATTGCAGCCGGAGTCTTTGGTGAGCAGCCAACTATAAATCGCAAATACATTTTTCAACGTCATGTAAATGCCTTTACACCATTGAATGATCTGCATCCTGTCATGCATCCTAAACCAATTAAAAACTCTCAACGCCTTATATCAACAAAGGCGGAGAGTGTTGTCTACTTGTCAAAAATTCGCAAAACTCAAGATACGAATATGATCGATTGGAGTGCCCTTAATCTTATAGCTACTCGCTTAAATCAGACTATATATATATGGAATGGTGAAGAGCGAAAGATGACGCATGTACCAATCACTGCTAATGGTCGCTATCCAACTTCCACGAAATTCTCAAATGCTGGCAATGTCATTGCTGTTGGCAATAATTTTGGATGTGTCGACCTCTGGGATTGTGAGACAATGAAAAATGTACGTAAATTGCCTGGATGTACGCAAAGTGTTAGCGCATTGGCATGGAATGGTAGTATTATTACTGCCGCCAGCAGCGTTGGTGCCATTATAAATTTTGATATACGGATGCCAGTCTGTGATTTTAGCATATTCAGTGGCCATAATAAGGAAGTGTGCAGCTTGGAATGGTCAAAAGATTATAAGTATTTGGCTAGTGGATCTGCTAATCGAAATGTGCTTATCTGGGATGCAGCTAATGGTTTGGCCAGTACTAGTAATCCATTGCATTTATTTGATAAATTTGATGATACGGTGTATGCGCTTGCCTGGTCACCCTGGGGATACAATATCTTGGCCACGGGTGGTGGCAATTCTAATCGTGAGTTGCAATTTTGGAATGCCAGAGATGGAACATTATTGGAATCTGTAGATACTAAACGGAAGATCAATGCGTTGCATTTCTCACGTAATTACAAGGAGCTGGTAACGGGACATGGATATCCGGGAAGACATTTGAACATATGGAGATATCCAAGTCTGATACAGCAGGCTAAACTAGTTGGTCATCAGAGAAGTATATTACGTTTGGCTGGATCACCCGATGATCAGTATGTGCTGAGCAGCGATGCGGACCGTGGTTTGCATTTCTGGAAATGCTTTAATAATGAGCATGGCGAGTGAAATTATAAGTTAGTGCTTGATAAAACATAATCATTCGCATATACATAGTTCATTTTATAATTTATTAATTCAATTTGTATAACAATAGCTATTTTTTTTTGTATTTATTTATATTTTATTGAAACTCTTTAAATAAATAAAAGCGGCAGTTTAAAAAAAAATAATAAACAAATGGTTTGTGTCTATGCTAAACAATTGCAGCTTTTTAAAGTGCTGCCAAGCAATGCAAAGCTAACAATATGGCAACGCTGCGACAAGAAAAAGAAACGGTAAATTTTGTAAATATTGAAAAAAAGAAGGAAATGTGTTCACGTGTTGCTCGTTAATTAGTAGTTGTTATTATTAGTAATCTTTATTGTTTTAGTGTTATACTTGAGTATAATATGAAATTTATGCTGCTTTTGTTGCTGTGCGCAGCATGCAATAGCAGCAGCAATGCAGACAATGCATCGCAACGTGCAGAAATTGAAAAGCTGCGCAGCGAATTAAAAGATGCATTTGAGGCGGGCGAACAAGAGCAAGTAAGCGATCATTCAATTTATATTATCAAAATATATATGTACATATACATAATTACAGGAAGGTGTCATAGTGCAACCCAGCTGGACAAAGGATGGTGCAAATGCTAAACCGAAACCCAAAATCATTCCCAAGGTGATTGTGACACCATCAAAATTGAAAGCAGCCGAAGCATTACGTACTGAAATTAATCAAGCAATTCTCACACAAGGACAAACAGCTGAAGTACAACAATTTGAAGCTGATATACAGAACAGAACTGTTGCCTCCTCACAAAGTCAATCAGTTGTGGGCAGTGCAATACAGCAAGATAAATTAGACAGCAGTCTTGCTGAGACAGAGTCCGAGAATAAGGCAAATCAACCAAATGTTGTCGATGCAGCACCATTAGATTTAGATTTGGGTCAACTGCAACAATTGGAGCTATCCAAGAGACGTACACGTGAAATGCTTGTGCTCAGTCGCATTGTAGAGAATTTAGATTTTACACTTGGCACAGATGTGACACATTGGTTGCAATTGCAACATAATGGCAGCATTTACTTTGTGGGTCGTCGCAGCAATGAATTGATATTGCTGCAGCAACAAAATCTCTTGACTGATGCAACAGCATTTCGTAGTTTTGCCGAAATGCTAACAATACCATTTCCAGCAGGCATTGATGCAATAATAAGCTTTGAAAGATGGAATACAAATACACAGCAGCAAGAGAGTTTAATAATTTTATGCAGTGAACAACAATTGCTGTGGTATCGCCTTGACTTAAATACAGGCTTAACATCATTCTGGCATTGGCCATTGGGTAGTCCAATAAATAAACTTTTAACGTTTGCCATCGAGAATCGTGAATATCTTGTCATGATGCACAATCGTACACTTAGCATTTATGCACATAATGTTGATGCATTAGAATTTTGGATTGTACAACGATTACAGTTAGCAGAAACAATCAGTGCACTGGCTGTACTGGACACGGGTCGAGATCTATTACTTGCCATTGGTCAAGACGATGAGGTGCTGATCTATGCACATAATATGCGTGAATTGTCACCGGATGCTGGTTTACAGTTACAATTGCGACAACAATTGGATGCACCACAAGTCGCTGATATTGCTGCCTTTCAAATGGGCGGACGCAGTTATCTGGCATTGGGTGGAATTAAGCCACAGATACTGGCCTATGTGCAGGGTCAACTGTTGCCTAAGACTGTGCTTGGGCAGAATTTTGGTTTAGTTGAACTTTTTCTGCCAATGCCAGTGCGTAGCTATCGTGATGATCTGCTGTTGCTCGTGCAACATCGCGTATACTTTGATACACATAGCATACTACAATTGGAGGTCCTGGTATGGAATGGTGAGGCATTTGAGGCTAGTTTGCCGGCACCATGTGAATTGGGCGCACAGATACGTTATGGTGCTGGTTGCATGTTGGATGAATTACGTGACATGGGTTTAATTGGTGCAACACTTGTGCGTCAGGTGCAGCCGCCACTGTTGCTAGTGCCACGTCAAGCGGCACCATCAGGACTCTTTCGCCTACATACACAACTGCTGCCACGTAATTCTGAATTACATGATCTACAAGAGATACACAAATTTATGTTGGAATGGGTGGAGGAGCAGAACAAACTCTTGCAACTGGCCGAGCAATTGTTACAGCCAAACCAAAGAATGGAGCAATCACAAGGCGAAGAATTAATAGAATTAATAGAGACGCCAGAACTGATTAATGAGGGTGGCAATATAGCAGCATTATATGTCAACGATATGCCATGGACAGTTGATGATGCGAACATTGATTTGCTGCAACTGTTTCATGAGATACGACAGGTGAAGCAACAAATTGAGCAGAGCACAAAATTCAATGAGCGAGCTAAGCGACAAACGGCAGCTCAACTCTTTCATTATGATTATGATAAATTGGACTTTGATATTGTGAATGCGGATGAATTGATAATCGATAAATTAAATCATGAGGCATTCTATATACAGAATGCTACATTGCAGTTAAATGGTTCGATAAATGTGCAACATTTGCACTTGTTGCAACATCAATCAATTATTGTCAAGTCACTCGAATCTCTGCCCTCAAGTAAAAACGAACGTCTGCATTTGTCTGGTGATTTTAATTGTGATTATATTAATGGACTCGAATGGACACAGCTGTTGCAGCAGCTACAGTGGCGTGATCAGCCAATGCAATTGTCACAGTTGCAGGTGCAAGGCGTAAGTTTTATGCAATATTCACAACGATAAGATTTACACTTATATATTTATTTATTTTTATTTATAAAAATCAAGGCTGTCGTCTTTGAGGATTCGTTGCATTTGAGTACACTTGATGAGCTTCAATTTCCTGACGATTATCTATGGTCACAGGACAGCTCCACCAGCATTGTGCGTGCACCAAAACAATTTACACAAAAACTTTGTATGTTTCATTATTTAATTTTCTTTTATTTTGTTTCTTTCTACTTAATGCATCTCATTTTCATATTGTTTGTAGCTGTTAATGTTATGGATACATCGGGCACAGTAAATGGACGCGATCCAATGGATGCCATTACATTGAGCGATGCACAAGATTGGCCCGGCTGGGTAACATTCAATCAGCTAGAAGTATCTGAAATTTTACTTTTAAATGGTAGCGCACAAGGTCGTCAATTTGAGGAGGCGCCATCAAATCCAACATTGCTGGAAACACATAATATTCATGCCGCTTGCCACTTTCATCAATTGATTGTCAATGGAACATTGCATGTGCATGGATTGATAAACAATATAAGCTTTGATGCCTTGCTCGATGATCTGGCACAAAGGTCAAATGATGGCAATGAGCAGCTGCAAATACCTGGCATTAAATACGTTCAGCAGTTAACACTGCCTGTTGATGCACATGTGACAGATGCTCGTCTCAATGAGATTCCCATTGAACATTTTGTCACCAAGCAGACGAATCAAACGTTGAATAATTTAAGCACATTGCATGGTTATGTTTACTTTCATCGTTTATGGTTGACCGGTAGCTATGATGGTGTACAGTTGGAGCAGCTATTGCAGCAATCATTGCATCTCGATGCACCATTGGTGGCAGCCACAACACATTTGCGTTTTGTTAATAATTTACAGTTGCCACAGTTGCATGTGACAGACACATTGAACAATGTGTCACTGTCCAGTGGCTATCAGACATTGCATGAGCCATTGCATCTTAGTGAAGCATACTTTCAACATTTGCAGGCAACACAATTGGATGTCACACACAATGTGACAGGTGAAGGTCAACTTAATGGACATGGAATACATGACATTCTTTATGGCAATGAATCACAATTGGAACATTTATATGTGCAAGAGTTAATATTGCCAATGGGCGTAGAGACGAAAAAATTGCAAGGTGTCGATGCGCATAAGTTAATGCGATTCTTGCAACAATTGGATGAATTGCCATTGCTTATACTGCAGGGACAGCTGCAGGTGCAACATATTGCCATCAGTGGCGCTGTACAACTACTGAGCACAATCAATGGTCGTGACTTTACTCAATTGCAACGTGATGCCGTCTGGCTAGATCAATCCAATGAATTACGCACACGTTGGCGCTTGCAGCAGTCAGCATACTTTGGCAAAGACTTACTGCTGCAAGGCAGTTATAATCAACGTTTGTTACCCGAACTACTTGATGATATTGTCTTTCGTTCTCATGCTGATGCCGATCAAGAGTTGCTCATTGTAGGCACAAAGAATTTTGCTGGCAATGTTCAGGTGTTGGACACATTGCAATTGCAAGCATTGAACGGTATTCCCTTTGAGCATTTGGCCAACAAGTGGCAAGCATTAAATTTCGCTGGTGATTTACATATTGATGGAAAACTGCATGTTGAACATTTGCAATTGTTGAACAAATTAAATGCTGTTGATGTTCAGCAACTAACACAGCGTCTGCAGTGGCATCCACAGTTAAAGACATTTGTGCAACGTGGACAAATTCAATTTGCATCACAACTAAAACTTGAAGATCTTACAGTTCTTGGTCATTTGGGTAATCGCAGCCAAGAGCCATTACAGCAATTCTTTGCCAATGTTGTGCACAAACAACAGTCACAAATTCATCTACAGAATCGTAACATATTTACGGGTCGCGTCATCATACGGGACGGAGCACACATTGGCCAACTGAATGGCATTAAAGTGGAGCAACTATTGAATGAATTAATCTTTATCGATCAACCCGAACAGGTAACAATCTATACACCAGTGCAATTTGAGGCGCCAGTGCATATGAATGAGCTGCATGTGGAACAATTGAATCTGCTGGGAGAACGTCTCAATGGTTGCAATCTCACTGAATGGATATATGATACGGTACGCGTTGATCGCGATTGGCAAGCAGCATGTAAGTGAAACAAGAAAATAAATTTAACTTCGACAGGCCAAAGATTTTATATTCTTGCAGTCTTAGAAGCAAACTTTTCATATAAAAACTCAACTTTTGGACGCTTGTTCCTATGACAGCTATATGATATGGTGGTACGGTCCGACCGGTCCCAACTTTTATAAAGCTTATGGGCATAGGGAGTATGTGTACCAAGTTTCATTGAGATAGCTTTAAAACTGAAAGACTAGTTCGGGTTGAAACTGATGGACAGACGGACATTTGCACATTACGATTTTACTATTCACGCTGATTAAAAATATATATACTTTATTGACTCTGCCACGCGTCCTATCCTCTGCAAGGGTATACAATTTTAGATTAGATTCCCTAACTCTAGTATTTGGCATTTCTTGCAGTTGCCTTACACTTTGCATCTGGCGCATTGGATAAGAATGCACTGGAAGTGCAGCATTTGAATCATTTGAATCTTTCGAATATTGTTACTTTACATACAGCACAAGAATTAAGTTTTCCCTTGTATGCCAGGGAACTGCATCTTGATGCAGGTCATGTGCTTTTACAAGGTCTAGTAAATGAACGTAATCTAAGTGAGGAATATGCCAACACATTGATGGTAAGTTTCAGTTCAACATATTTTTTACGCTTTTAATTAAATTTTTTTTTTCTGCAGATAAATGCACCTCATGTGCAACGTGTAGAGACGCCACTGGTGTTGCAAAGTGCCTATGTTAGTGGCACTGTGCTAGCTCCATTTGTTGTCAATGGCAATGGCAATGATAATTACAATTTAAGCGATGTAGCCACTGTGCATGAACATCAACTTTGCCTACAGACACCACTGTACTTTGAACGTTTACATGCACCCGAATTACGTACAAGTTTTCATATCAATGGCTTCGACTATAATGCCTGGCATAAGCAGAGTCTATGGTCGCAGGGTCGTCCTACACAGATTATAACTGGCAATTGGAGTGTACGCTGGCTGCGTGTCAAGCAGCCAACGTCGCCAGGCATGATGGTGGCACCACATGATGTTTATCGCCGACAGACAACTGCTGCTTGGTCTGATCGCCATAAGGAACTATGTGAACGTTTGGCCAAACTCTTTGGTCATTTACATTTGCCATATCAGGTGACACAATTGCGACGTAGCTTTGAGTTACATTTAACTGCTGAGCAAATGGATTTGCGTCGTGTCTTTGCACTTAAGTCGGCAACAAAAGGCGGCATCAGTTATTTGCTGTTGAATGAGTTGGGCTGCTGGACACGTATCTATCGTTGGAATGGCACTGATTATGTTAGTGCTGGTGCCTTTGAGAGTGGACCCATTGATGATGTCACTGTGCTACAATTGCGCAATGAAACTGCAAATGCCACACAGCCAATGGCAAATGATCAATTTAGTTTTATGACCAGCTATGAATTGAATGAGGCACAAGAAGAATCCAGCTGGAATTGTAGCAGTCTAAAGAATTTACAAAGTTGGCGTACAAGTGCAGCACAATTGGAGATACATCCATTGGGTGTATCGGCAGCATCCTTGCAACGTTTGCAACAACAACATGCTGCCAAGCAATCACAACGTCGTGTGCCAACAAACTATCAGCAGGCCATCAAGTATATGAAACGACCCAGCATTGAATCACAGTTGCGTCCACAGCTAGATGCAACACATGCCTTAAATCAGCAGCAATATGAAATGTTAAAGATGCGTCTGCTCGAACATTTAAGTTTTCGCATACAGACTGAGGTGAATATAACACAGTTGAGCATACCCGAAAGTGATTTATTTGATGATGAGCATTTGGTTGAGGATTTCTTATGGTTAATGCAACAAATTGGTCGACATGCAGTTACATCAAAAGTGCTTGCAACATTTCCAACGGATACATTACCTTTACCAGATAATCCGGCACGTGTCTTGGCAGCACGCACAGCACATTTAATTTGGCCAGTGTTGCAGCAATTAATGGCACTGCATGAACGACTCTCTATGGCTGATAAAGAATTGCTGCTGCAAAAGGAGCAGCAACTGCTGCTACAATTGGAAAAAACTGTACGCGATATATTGCTATTGGCCAACAATGATAGCCATGTATTTGATGCTAATCAAGATGAGACTATGATGCGTTTACATGCAGTAATTGAACGTTTGCGTCAATTGCAACAATTGCTGTTGAACGCATTGCAATTGCATGAACAACATCAGGCTGCGGCTAGTAATAGCAATATGCAGCTAACAATCTTGCCACAAAATGAACAAAATTGGCAACATGTGCAGACGATACGTTTATTTGTTGGTCCATCGCAACATTCTCGACTATTGTATGCACGTCTCTCTATGGTGCTGCCACATGCAACACCAGTGGCACCATCAACAGCACCAGCTGCACATATACAATTGCATCATGCCAATGGCACACTCTTTCAATCACTGGCTGCCAATCAACAGGCGCGTCAATTAACCGCATTGCGCGTACGTGATGAAACATTCTTAGCCTTTGTCGAAGGCTGCTGCCTGGTGCGTGTCTTTGTCTATCGCGGCGTTGAAGGTTTTGTGCCCTTCATTGAATTCCAAGCAGAGTCTGATAACAATAATAAGAAAAATGAATTTATATTGCAATTACTTGCTATACGTTTGCCATTGCAGAATGCACCTGGTGCACTCTATAATTTAGTTGTTGTACAAGCGCGTCGTTTAATTTTCTATGAACTTGTCATTCCCGGACTCTTTGAGACTTGGCTGCATTGTTGATTGTTGATTGTTTGACACATTCTAAGCAAATGTGATAAATGTTATATGTATATAGATTTATATTTAAGATTTCAATATTCTTAATTGTTTTTTTTTTTTGTTTTTTTTTTGTATATTTGTATCTATAAGTTATTTATCTATAAGAATTATACTTAACATCTTCATTTTTTTGTATATATTTGTAAAAACTTTAAGGCATTATGTTATATAGATTTATATTTGTAATATATACCAAAGTATATATATATAACTAGTATATATATTCTCAATCAACAATAAATTGAAAAGTTTATTTAACTTTACGGCATGCATGAGCACAACATTCAGTCTCACGTTCTAATTTATTTCATTTGTCAAAGAATCTGCCAAATATATAGTATGTATGTATGTATATATTCTTAATTACTATTATGAAGTCCGTACAGCTTAACAATACTATATATAGAATGTAGTTTCAATGTATTTTCTTAATATATATATCTAGCAATTACCATATATATATATATTCTCATTCAGCATTAATTCCATTAAATCGAAGCTTAAGTGAAACTAGAAAAGTTTCAATTTATACTGCAAAGAATCTTTCAATATGTATTTTATATATATTCTCAAGGTTTTTTTGTCTATAGCTTTATAATCTTTGTAGGGCCATCATATCGGTACATAATCAAAATTCTCAAGGACTCAACTTCAAGGTTTCATTTGTGCCTTCATTATGCATTTTCTATGTTTCAAATTTATTTCCCAGCCTAAGAATCTCCCAATTTTTCCAAGAATAAATAAAGACTTTGTCGATTTAAAATTGTATTACACATCTTTATTAAAAACTATATGTAAAATTCATTTGTCATTATAAAACTCTAAGATTTCGTCATTATATTTGATCGCAATTGTTTTAAGCATTTCTTTATTTATTTATTTTTATTTTTTGTTGACTCTTACAACTTAAGGCTTAGACCCCAAAAACTTATCTGACTACGACCTGGACACATATATTCCGTTCTTCCCCCGAGTTCGGGGTCAGGGTCGGATCTGTATTTAAGGCGGCAGTAGAACAAAAAAAAAAAAAAAAATATATTATAAAACCAGTGACTAAAAAAAAAATAATAAAAATAAATATAACTTGCACACAATAACGATAATAATAGGGATACATATTTTGGAGAGGGGAGCGGGGGGAGGGGGGAAGGGGTGAAATAATTGTAGGATAATAACAATATATAGTTATAGTAGTTATAGGTAGCGCTAATTAAGATCTATGTACACACTGCCAGCTGCCTAGATATGTATATCGTATATCTAGAGATATCTAGACAGGCAAAAAGTCACGAGGATCACCAATTTTGGGACTTAGGCGTACCACCACCTGATCATCACCATCACCAACTTCAAGGAATGAATTCCAATCGGCCAGGAAATAGAAACCATTTTTCTTTTTAGCTGGCGGTGGCTCTTGTGATACAGGATCTGGTCCAAATGAATCTGCTAGATCATCAAGTGAACCATTACGTGATTCCTCAGTGGAACTAGAAATGCTTGACTCTGTTGTTGTTGTGGTTGTGCTGCTACTGGTGCTACTATTATTGCTATCAGTATCCCCATCGCTGTCGCTTAATCCCAGATTTAGACTTATTCTGGTCGGTGACTGTGTACTGATTGCTGCTGCATCCTGGTCCTCCTGCACCGTGCTGCTACCGCTGCTTGAGATGCTTGTACTTTCGCTACTATTTGTGCTCTGTCGTCGGGGTTTTGTTGTATCCGTTTGTTGTCCCTGCTGTGATTGCAAATATAATTTATCTGCGGCAGCTTGATTCTTTGCTGTTGCTGCTGATGTTGTTTGGCCAAGACTTACATTGAGTTGCTGCAACTGTTGCAGATTACTGATGAGTCGCTGCAATTCACTAAGATTATCATCACCGCCCAGCATTTTTTGCTCTTTCGCTGGCGCTGGCACTGCCACTGCCACTGGCTCTGCTTCTGGTTTTGCCAATTGATAATTAATCTCACTAAATTCGGCCATTAGATCACCATCCAGGACACCTTCCTGTTCGCCATCAGTCTCCAAGTCCATGTCATCATCGCTGCGACGTCGAAAACCTGTTGCCACGCCCATATTAGCGGTAAAACTTTGTGGTTGCTCGGTGGAAACACCAATGCGATTAGCAGCACGTTTAATGGCTGCCTCAATAATTTTTGTGGCACTAAATATTGGCAATTCGACACTGCTCTCGGTGGTTGGCTGTGGTGGACGTGGTGTGCGTGGTGAGGCTGGTTTACTCGTCGTCAGCGAGAATACAGCTGGCGATGATGAATCATGTGCTGGCAATGGTGATGGCGATGCTGCAGCTGCAGCAACAACAGCAGCAGCAGCAATTGGTGCAGCTGTTGTTGTTGTTGTTGTTGAGGTGCTGCTTGTGGTGGTGCTAGTAGTGGTGCTGCTAGTGCTGCTACTGCTGCTAGTCTGGAATTGACTTTCTAACTGCTGTGACAGCTCATTGGGCAGTGCCACGCCCAGTTTTTGTAACTGTTGCGTATTATAAAGCAATTTCTGTAATTCAGCTAAATCTGCTGCTGGTTTCATGGTGGCACGATTTGATGTTGCTTTAACTGTTTGTGTTGCTACTGCTGCTGCTGCTGCTAATGATGTTGCTGCTGCTGCTGATGATGTTGCTGCTGCTGATGTGCGTGGCGTTACTGTCTTATAGATCGGCTGCATATGCTGATAACTTTGTCGTTCACCATTATCCTCCAGACTGCTGAAAAATTGTTGATACTGCTCGAAATCTTGATCTGCTGCTGTTGCACCTATCTGCGCCGGATGCGCCGGCTGTGACATGGCATATTCACGTAATTCCTCACTAGAACTCAATGTCATTGGCGTTGTACTTGCACGCATAGCATTCAATGGTTGCCTATATACTGGTAACTCCAATTTCGGATTCCCAATCACATCGATGTCAGCGGGTTGCGCATAGACAATATGTGCACCACTCAAACTTTTCACATTCTGTGTACGCACCGATGCAGCTGTGACCAATTGATGTGATGTTGTTGGACGTGTCTCTTGCAGTTGTACACGTTCCAGTTCTTGCACTTTGCTGAGTAACTTTTGCAATTGTACATAATCCTGCGGCTGTACATCCTGTAGCAAGCCATTGCTACGCTCGAAATGATTCAATGGTCGCTGACGTTGTTTGGATGTGGTTGCTGCCGTTGAGATTTCTACTTGTGGTTGTCCCTGTGCCTGGTAGGCATCAAAATCATATGTTTGTGCGGCCAATTGTTGCAATTGTGCATAGTCATTGCTAGGTAAATTATGTGCAGCACGTTGCAGATTAGCAGCTGCAACATTGCGTGTACTGAAACCAGGTGTCGTTGCCTTTGGCTGCTGTAATTGTTCTAGCTGCTGTACGCGTGTTATTAATGCCTCAAATTGTGCATGATCTACAGCAGCCGCTGCTTTTGTGGGTCGCGGTGTTGTCGTCGATGTTGTTGTTGATGGTGTTGTTGTTGATGGTGTTGTTGTTGTTGTTGTTGTGCTGGTAGTGCTGGTACTTCTTGCTGCATTCTTCTTTGAATTGCGCGCCTGCTCATAGAGACGCTCCAGTTGACTGTCATCGCTGAGCAGCAGTTGCAGCTGTGCCAGATCTGCCACGCCCAGACCGCTGGCACCGTTCATGCCGAAACTTAAAGTGTTTGCTGCTGGCCTTGGCTTAGGTCTTTGTGTGGATGTCGTGGTGCTGGTGCTGGTGCTGGTGCTGGCAGGTAATGGTTTATTTGCAGCTTTACGCACAGCATTTGCTTGTTCCAATTGTTGTAATTGAAGTAAAATTTGTTGCAATTCACGTGCATCATTTGAAACTGTTGTTGTTGATGGTGCTGCTGTTGTTGTTGTTGTGGTGGTGGTGCTGCTGCTGCTGCTAATGCTAAAACGATTGCTCAATGCTTGTGTATTAGTATTTGTTGCTTTAAGCACATTCTCTGGATTTATTTTAAGTTTCTCCAATTCCTGCAAATTCTGCAATAATTTTGATAATTCATCTGTCGATGTTGTTTCCTTCTGTTGATTTCCAGCATTGGCAAAATTAATATCAATATTGGGATCAATGCGACGTCGGGGTTTCTTTGCTTCTATTAACATTGGGGCACCATGTGTTATCAGCTGTGCCGTTGGCATAGCTGTTGGTGTTGCAGCTGTCGTTGTTGTTGTCGTCGTTGTTGTTGTTGTTGGTGTTGTTGTTGTTGTTGTTATTGGTCGTCTTGTTTTTTGTGTTTGTGTTGCTTTTGCTTTCACTTGTTGCAAACGTTCCAATTCTTGTAAATTCTCCAATAATTTGGCCAATTCAACATTTGTCTGTGGCGGCACTTTTGCCGTTGCCGTTGATAATTCTGTATGTGCACCAGCTGGTTCTTCTGTGGGCGTGCCACTTGCTGTTTGTGTTTTTTTTAATGCTTTTGGTGATTTCTTAACAATACCAAAACGTGTTAGATAACCTTCGACTTCAGGCTTTACACGTAACTCTTCGCCAATATTTAGAGGCTTAAAATTTGAATATGCATCGGGACGTATGCGTGCACCTTGTAGTCCACGTAAATCGGCAACAGCAACCACTGGTTGTGGTGCACTCTCTGCTGGATAATAATCATCGATGGCATAACGTTTATATGTTGTTTGACCAGCTGATTGACCAGCAGTAGCTGCTCCACCAGCAGCACCACCAACACCACCAACAATACCCAAACTTTCAAGTATATCGGCCACAGGTTTCACAGTGCTGCTTGTTGTGCGTTGATTCTGTGCGAGTTTTGGTTTCGTTTTACGCAAAAATTGAGCATTTTTTGCATTATAATGCGAACTGAAACGTTGTGCACTCTGCTGCTGCTGTTGTTGTTGCTGCTGGTGCTGCTGCTTCTGTTGTTGCTGCTGTTGTTGCTGCTGATGTTGCTGATGTACTGCTGCTGGTGGCGCTGCAACCTGTTGCACTTGCGCATAATCATAGGCCAACGGCATTTTTGTAACTGGCTGAAAATCCATGCTTGGCGCCCCCAATGATGGCGCCAATTGATACATAACTGGCGCTGGTGCCGGTGGATGATATGTCGTTGCCGTTGGACCAGCATACAAATGTTTTGGTAAACTACCATACGCTGGCTTATATGTGGTAGCAGCTACAGCAGGATTACCACCCGGTACTGTGCTGCGTGGTGCTGCATTTGGATCTGGTGTTAAGAATTTTATAGGATCTGGCGGTGTATATGCATCAATGACACGTGTCACAGGCGGACGTGTGTATAGCTCCTGTAGATTCTCTTCCGTATTATTATCCGTATTGTAGGGCAATACGAGCATTAATGCACGCATACTATCCGCACGACTCATGTCACCAGCCTCAATGCTTTTCTCATATTCCTCGCGTGTTACCTTCTCGTATAGCTCCTCAATTTCACCACTGTCAAAATAACAAAATCACAAAGAGAATTTTTTTTTTTTTTAGTGGTAAGCAAAGTGTTAAATGTTTTTACTGATTTTACTTACCGCGTCAGTCGTGGCAATGCTGGATCATTGGCCAGTATCTTTTGGACTTCATCGATTGTCTGTTCAATTTCACGTGGTTGAAAGAAACTTTTATCCAATTGTTGCACATAGTTTGCACCACTGTGCACTCCCTGCTGTTGTATCGTTGGCAATGCATCAATTCGCCATAGCAGCAGCAGCAGCAGCAACAGCAACGTCTGTTGCAACCTGCGTAAGTAACAGCTCATCGTTGCAGTGGCAGTTGCAGTTGCTATAAAAAAAAAAATAAAAAAAAAAAAAACAAAAATTAGGAAATTGCAAGAGTTTAGTAAGCATTAAGCGCTTAAACAGCTTTACGGATAAATCTTAAAGCTTAAAGATCTCTATAAAATTGAGTATATAAAATCAATATGTAATGCTAATGAACGATACTAAAAAAATCTTCATTTCATTTCTTTAGCTGCACGTTCGTTAACGATCCCATAAGGAAATCGAGATTAGATTTACAGCAGGTATATTCATTTTGGACAAGTGTTTGTAACCAAACTTAGGAGCGGGCGTCCGTCTATTTCAACCTAGACTAATCTGTCAGTCTTTAAGTTATCTCAATGAAACTTGGTGTACATACTGCCTATGCCCATGAGCTGTATATAAGTCGCAACTGGCTATATCAGATTACTATATCATATAGAAACGATCGGTCGAAAATTGTGTTTTTTCTTTGTTTTTTTTTTTTTACACTATACAACTGAAACTTACAAAACTGATGTTTAGTGACGATTTACATGTTTCATAAAAATTTGGTTAAAATCTGACGACTATATCATATAGCTGTCATAGCAAGGATCGGTCGAAAATAAAGTTTTTCTATGAAAAACCTTTATTTTTTTTTTTGCTAAGTTATACAGCTGAAACTTTGATTACTTGAGTTTATTGACAATTTAAACTTCTAACTTCCGTTTGGTTCAAATCGGACAATCATATTCCATAGCCAGCAGAGGTACGCTCGAAGGTGCAAGAGCATGTAATCTTCGGCATGCCAAAAACAAAACTTTTGTAAAGTGATTGTAATGATGTAAAACTGTAAACTGTAGATTATAAAACTGTAGAGACATAAATCTTAAACTTCATCTATGTTAAAGGCATGAACAGTCTAGAGTGTCTATAGAGACTATAGTTCGCAAGGTACTTGCAACCATTTGCTATAACAAACTGCCTTCTCCTGCTCTAGACTTTTATACTTGTCCCATAACATTTCCATTTCTAACATTCAGTATTCCAGTGATAGTTACAGTTACAGCGTTCAGTTACAGTTCAATTGTTGCAGTAGTATAAATTCCAATGTTGAATGTTGTTCAAGTTGTTTAGTCGTTCACTCGTCAAGTTGTCAAACAATTTTTGTTGTTGCTGTTACGCTGTTGCTGTCGTGCTGCTGCTGCTGCTGTTGTGGCAGAGTCCATTTAGAATGCGAGGCACGTACATTTATGTAGCCAAGAGTTGCGGCAGTTAAGACAGTGCCGAATACCTTGGCCATAATTGTTACATTTGTTATTATTGTTGTTGTTGTTGTTATTTTCTATTTTTTTTTTTCAAGATTATCTAACAGTTCATTTAGCTAACGGCTTCACTGCTGGCCAACAGCAATAGCAATAGCAACAACAACAAGTCCAATAATATTTGACGTTGTCTTTGTCGTCGTTGTCTTTGTCGTCGTTGTCGTTGTCGTCGCTTTCTACGGTACTCATTAAATTTATGATTTAACTACGGCAATTAAGTGAAAATTAAACGCTTCGATAGGCTCTGGACGTAGTACTATTAAACCAGGCCATACCCAATCGCAACAGACACAAAGTTGACCAGGCCAGTGTCCGACAAGAGACAGTGCGCCAGGCAATGGACTGTGAAATATACAAAAAAAATGTAGTTCCGTACAAGTTCGTCAAATCGCCAAAATGCCAATCACAAATCGACTATCGACATCGGCATCGACATCGACATCGTCATCGTCATCGTCATCGTCATCGTCATCGTCATCGACATTGCTCTTGCATCATATTTGGTCACGAGAGCAACATCTAACTATCTCTTTCATTCTCTTGCACTGTTACACTGTTTTTACTTTTTTTTTGCTATATTTTTGCACTTGCTTTAACCGCTTTAACATAATGATTTTGCATAATAAATCATAAAATCTATTTCACTTTTTGGCAAAAAAAAAAACAAAACTTGGTGCAAAATAACAGCAACGCCTACTTTCCATTCAGCTGCATATACATATGTATGTATGTATGCATATATATATAGTACATATATACTATAAATACCCTGTAAATTTAATATTCCACCTGTGACACATATACATATATGCATGTATGTAAACATTTGCGTACAACTTTTCCATAGCTTTTTTTTAACATTAAAGTTTTGATATATTGCTAATATTTTTTGTCACATTTTCTACTAGTCGGACGACTACTACTAATGCAATCGCCAAAGATTCCTGTTGTAAAATTATGTTTTTGTATAGGAAACTTTGTTTCTTTGTTAAAGTTATTCACGTGAAACATTCAGAATTTAAGTTTAGTATTGTTTAACAGCTGTCTTTCAAGTTTGATCCAAATCGAACTAAAAAATCATATAATCGCCATCGAAACAATAGTTCAAAAATTCAGTTTTTATATAGATAACTTTGTTTCTTTGTCAAAGTTATTCACTTCAAACATTCAGCACTTAAGTTTTATGATGATTAAGTTAAATCTGTCATGTTTTGATTCAAATCAAATCGAAGTACTATATCATATAGCATCCATAGGAACAATAGTTCAAAAATTCAGTTTTTATATGGAAAACTTTGTTGTTTGTCAAGTTATTCACATGAAAATTTCAGATGTTTTAGTAGAATCGAACAATCGAATTTAAAGTTTTTCTATGAAAATATTTTTCGAGTAAGTTTTTAAGTTTATAAAATTTTCGATAATTATGTTTTCATGTCAAATTTGTTCTAGTTTTATTTACAGCTTATGTCATAGTCGAGTTTAATTTAATTTATTATTTCATTGATTATTTTTTTTGATTTTTTGTTGTCATTTTTTCACATGTGTTTTTCATGTTTAATTTCATGTTCAAATGAATTTGTACAATTGTCTTGTCCGGGGGCTTGTTCGGGTGTTGTCCGGGATTTTGTCGGCGTTTCTTAGTTTTTATTTTTGACAAAAAAAAAAAAAAAAAAAAAAACTTTTTCATGCATTTCAAATAATTGTTTTCCGTTGTATTTCTATCACTTTTTCCCTTTCTCTCTCTCTCTCTCTCTCTCTCTCTCTCTCTCTCTCCTTCTCTCTCGGTTCCAACTATAATTTTCCATGTATTTTACTTTGCTCTGTAACTATTCGGTATTTTCCAAGCGGAAACTTAGTTGACAGTTAAACAAATTATATGACATTTGATTTTGAAATCTTTCATTGTGACAAGCCCCTAGAGATATATAGTATATGTATACTGTATACTATATGATATAAATATGAATTGCTTGGTTGATTTGCAATCAAGCGCAGAGTTACAGCTAAGAGATCAAAGACTTGTTAATAATAATAAGTGATAATGACAGTCAGCTAAGTAAACATTTAATTTCAAAATTAATGTCAAAGTTATTGTATACGGAAAGCCGCAAACATATTTACATAAGTATTTTCACTTAAAATAAATTAAAAAAAATTAAATTACTAAAAAATTTATTTTCGTAATTTTTTTTTTGTATATTTAATTTGTATTCTTGTAATGTTTTATTTTGAATTTAAATATTTTATATATAAATTTGTTAATAATCTCAATAAAACTTCCAACATATGTTTTCGATCAAATTGTTAGAAAATTTTTATTTGTATATTTAATTTGTAATTTTTATTTATGTTTTTAATTTTATATTGTTTTATTTTGAATTTAATTTTTTATATATACATTTTTGTATTTAAGTTTGTTACAGTAAAATATCACAATAAAAATTTCAAAATATGTTTTCGATCAATTCAAAATGTTTTTAGAAATTTTTTATTTGTATATTTCATTTGTAATTTGTATTTATGTATTTTGTATTTTTATATTGTTTTATTTTTAATTTAATTTTTTTTTATGTATAAATTTTTTTTATTTTTATTGTATTTCAATTTGCTAATAATCTCAATAAAAATTTCAACATATCATTCGACGAATCTATTTAGTTTATGCAAATTTCATTTTACTTTACAAGCACACGTCGTATACGTAATTTCAGTTTTTGCATACAACGGAATTCGATTAAACTTCAACTATGGCAAGAAAAAAAAAATTAAATTGCATTTCAATTTCATAATCACTGTCACTGTGCGTGTTTCTCTATTTCTCTGATTTTGTATCTCTCTCTCTCTCTCTCTCTCTCTCTCTCTTCTCACACTCTCAAGCGTTCGCGTTCGCTCTCATTTTCCATCTCTCTCTCGGTGTTACATTGGTCACAATCAAAACGCAAATAATTTGTTTCAACAACAAATATAATTATAAAAGAGCAACAACATAAGCAGAAAGCACATAACAGCATTTACAACTTAATGCACTCGACTATTAAATACCCTGCACTTAACAAGTTTATATATAATATTTAAGCTCATGTTAAGCATAAAGCCAGCTACAACTTCTGTTTCTTTAGTCAAGTATAAAGACTTCATTTTATGTGCTGAACCTAACAACTCTTTCTGTTGGCTCTCAGTTTGCTGGGTATAAATATGAGCCAATCTTTGGTGAGTGCATTTTCCATGCGCCGGCAAAGGCAGCGGCAACAGCGACAGCGACAGCAACAGCAACAGTAGCAGCGACGGCAACAGCGACGTCACTGAAGCGCATTAGACGTCAACGTTAACATCGACTGCGCTGCTGCGCTTATGCATGTGTGTGTGTGTGTGAGAGAGTGTGTGAGCACTGTGTTTGTTTGTTTGTTTGTGTTCGTGTTTAATTGTGGCAACAATTAAATTGCTGTTAAGTAATTTCTGCCGTTTGTTATTGTTATTAGCATTATAAAATACATTAAACACATTGGCCTAGTCCCTGTCCCGAGAGCAATTGATATTATTTAATGCAATCATTGTTATTATTATTATTTAATATTTAATATTATTATAAAAATTATTATTTATTTATAATATTGATATTAATATGATTTATTTTAAACACATTCTTTTATTATTATTTTATTTGTTATTAATATTTTTATTATTATTTATAGCATTATTATTATTATTTTTATCATTAATATGATAATTAATTTTTATTATATCATTATTATTAATATCATATCATTATCATTATAATTATGATTTTTATTATTAATATAATTTTTTATTTTCATTATAATTATCAAATATTTATATTATTATTATTTCAATTATAATTATCAATTGTAATTTAATTATTATAATTGATTTCATCATTTATCATTTTCATCAACAACATTATCTGCATTAGCATCATCATCATCATCATTATTTTCATTACAATTATATTTGATATTTCAATTGTAATTTTCATAATTACAATTTAATTTCTTCCCATTGCACTTCAACTTGACATTTCACATATACATACATATATATATATATATATTTTTTTTTTTTTTTAAGGTCTCTATAAGACGGAAGTGCAACAGATGGAAACTGAAAAAAAAAAAACATTGACATTCAAAGTAAACAGAGTCAAATAAAAGGCCAAATGAGAAATATGTAGACTTGAAATTATAATTTCTGACAGTTTTAATATCTTGTATGAGCAATGACATTTAGTTGAATCTGTCTAATGAGATACTAGATAAATTTAATGAGATTCATGAGTTTCAGTGAAATACAAATATATCATAAGTCTAATTTATATAATATATAAATTCTTGACATTTAATATATGATAAACAGTAGAAACTTAGCTGTAGTTCAATTTAAGATAACAAAATAAACAACATTAAAAGAGATAATCTAATTATAACTAGTGGAAACTACTAGTTAAGTTGTGCTGCCTCATTTATAGTATCATAGTTAGTTTTAGCTTCATTTTCGAGACGAATGACTTTAACCCTGAACCTTTTCGTGCATCTTTCATGAGGACAACAAACATCAAAATTCACTTGACCTCTCATTACCAACAACAACAACAACAACAATAACAATAACAACAATCTCTGTTTCAACAACAACAATAACAAAAGCTGTAACAACAGCAGCAGTAACAACAACAACAACAATGCAATTTAAAGTAATCGTCAGGGTGCCACATTACCAGCTACAACTACAACTACAATTTCTGTTTTTTGTTTTTTTTTTTTGCTATTGTCCATTGTTTTGCTTACTTATTTCAAGAGGAAATCATATAGACAGACAGTCAGACACACAGAGAGAGAGAGAGAGAGAGATAGAAAGAGTTGCAAACAAAGATAGCTAGATACTTAGTTAATCCACTTCATTAGCTTAGTTAATCAAGAGCATTGGCAGCAGTTCGCGGCGTAATTGATGTGACCTTCAAAAGGCCGATACATTTTTTTCCTTTTTTTTCGATATAGTTTCAAGAGCAAAAGATACATATAAATAATAAAAATATCAAAAGTATTAAAAATACTAAAAAAAAATACTACAAATACTGAAAATACTTGAAAATACAAAAAATATTAGAAAATATTTAAAATCACTAAAAATACTAAAAATTAATACAAACAAAAAACATTCTAACTTCATAAATATACTACTAAAAATAATACAAATATGAAAAAACAAAACATTAAAAATACTAGAAATATTAGAAAATACTTATAATACTAGAAAATAGCAAAAATACTAAAAATATTAGAAAAAATACAACAAATTAATAAAAAAAAATACTCAAACTTCTAAAATATACTAAAAATAATAAAAATATGAAAAAAAAATTGAAAAAAATAAATTAAATATTAGAAAATACTTATAATACTAGAAAATAGCAAAAATACTAAAAATATTTTTAAAAAAAAAATACAAAAAATTATTTAAAAAAAAATACTCAAACTTCTAAAATATACTAAAAATAATAAAAATATGAAAAAAAATTTAAAAAATACTTGAAATATTAGAAAATACTTATAATACTAGAAAATAGCAAAAAATACTAAAAATATTAAAAAAAAAAAATACAAAAAATTAAGAAAATATACTTCAAAACTTCTAAAATATAATAAAAATACAGAAAAAATATGAAAAATTCTAGAAATATTAAAAAATAATTATAAGTATTAGCAAACGGCAAAAATACTAAAAAAAATACAAAAATATTAAAAATTAATAAAAAAAAAATAATCAAACTTCTTAAAAATATTAGTAAATACTTATAATGCCAAAATTATTAAAAATAATAAGAAATACTACAAATTAAAAAAAATACTAAAAATTGTATTATTTGTAGAAAATACTAAAAAAAAAGTATATATATTAGAAAATACTGTAAATGCTAGTTTTGTGAAATCTGCAGCGTGTTTGTCATTAAATCAACATCAAATAAAATGCGCCGCACCTCTTTCTGGAACACAAATACAAAGTGTTGATGCTCAGAAGAAAGTTGTATATATATCTTCTGCAAGAATTGTTGTTAAATCAACATAATTTATGTGATAGTTTTAGGTAGTCTCGTCTGAGATAGTCTATGATAACGGTTAATGTTGCTGGGCTGAATGCTAAAGATCAGTTTACACAACTAGCATAATGACGATTGGTCAAGATTGATCAAAGATCATCAATTGACACAGATACACAGCTACAGCTACAGCTACAGCTGCATGCAGATGAACAGACAAAGATACATAGATACATATGTAGCTATATATGCTCGTATATAGTATATTTCTATAGTCTATACATGATATAGTATATTTGTCTGCTGTAGATTTATTCGACCTCGTTTTATTGAGCATGATCAAGCAAGATTCGCATGATCAGCAAGATAGGCGAGATCGGCAAGATTGGCAATATCTTTTAGCATATAGAATAAGAAAAAAAAAACTAAACAGAAATTATTATGAAATCCGTTTGTCATTAGATATATACATATATACATATATGAATGCAAAATAGCTAAGCACTATATTCCTCGATATGCTATAAAAACTCAAAACTTATATTCAACTCTTTAACATAGCTTAAAGCAAAAAGACTTAAGGCACAAACTTGTATCACATTACAATTTGAGTCAGTCAACAATCAGTCGCTATATCTATGTATGTATATGGTCTGGTATATATGTATATATAAGTAGAGTAGTTAGTCATCTGGGAAGGTCGTCGGCTACCATTTCCGGTATGAATAGTTGAGAAAGTGCCGCAGGCTAACAAAATAAAAAAAATGAAGTGAAGTGAAGACAAGTAGCAGGCAGAAGAGACTGTGTAGACCAAAAGATTGAAGACCAAAGACTTGTCTACATTTATTGTTGTTGTTGTTGTTGTTTCTGTTGCTGTTGCTGTTATTATTGTTGTTGCTGGCTGCTCTCACTTTAGTCAATTAGTCAGTGGCGACAAGTCGCGTTAAATTCATCAACTTCAAATTGTTGCGCTTCATTAGCCAAGTGACAAGCGCAGCGATAGACAGGGATAGTATGTTAGTAAAAGAGATAGCAACAGAAAGAGAGAGAGAAAGAGAGTGTAGGAGAGAGAGAGAGAGAGAGAGAGAGAGAGTAAAGAGATAAGGCAAGTTATACGCACCACTTTTACTGCAACTTGTTACAAATGTTTGTTGCTTTTAGCTTTATTTTTTACACGGGTTTTCCTGCTTTTTTTTATATATATTTTTTTTTCTGTTTTGTTTTTTATTTGCCAGCCTACTGGCTAGACTGGCTTTTGGCTTATGGCAAAAACAAAAAAAAAAAAAATAAAAAAAAAATTTGCAAGTTTTCAGTTGCAGTGGCACTTCTTGTTGTTGCTAGTTGTGGCTGCTGCTGCTGCTGCTGTTATATTCTATTTAAGCCAAGTGGCAAAGCGTTGCCTACATATGACAAGTGAATGTTGTTTTGGGGAGGCCAGGAAAAGAAACCAAGACCAGACCAGACTCAAAGCCGACTTCGAAAACCGTTGAAAGCCAAAATCAAAATCAAAAGCAACAACAACAACAACAACTGCAACAACAAGAGTAAAGCCAAAACCAAATCAAGCGCCGGCTTCGGCATCGGCATCGCCAATAGCAACAGCAACAGTAACAGCAACGGCTTTGGCTTCGACTTCAATTGGTTTCAATTGCATTTTATTATAGTTACCATATACATATTTTTTATACTAGTATTTATTTCTTTTTATTTTCTTCTGCTTCTTCTTTTTCTTCACTTTTTTATAGTTTCTTTGCCTGTTTTTTATTTTCTTCTTCTTCTACTGCTGCACTGCTATTTATTTTTTTTTATATATATATATATATATATATTTTTTTTTTGTTTACACAACTTTTACCTGAACTCAATTGATTTTTTACCTTAGCAAAAATTTAACGCTTAATTTGTATTATTGATTTTGTGTTTCTGTCTCTCTTCCTTTTCCTTTCTATCTTTCTTTCTTTCTAGTTTTGTTTTTTTATTTTTGGCAGTTGCTTTTCTTGTTGTTGTTTCCCTTTTTATTTTTTTATTAATAACACTTTCACCTGTGCCACCGAAAAAGTAAGAAGCAGCAGTTAAAAAAGCAATAACAAAAATAAAATATGAAAAATACAAAAAAAAAAAAAATAAAAAAAAAAACTTTTTTTTTTTTTTGTAACTCTTAATGTTCACTTTTGCTTATTTAAATTGTTGATGTAGCTCTTGTTATTATTATTATTATTATTATTATTGCCGCTGCATGTGTTGTTTTATGCCATTCTCCTTCTTCTTCTTCTTTCGCCTTGTTGTGGTCTCTTTTTCTTTTATTGTCATTATTATGTTAAATAATTGTGTAAAAAAAAAGTGTCGCTTAAATTATGCGATGACATTTTGTTGTCGTTAAGAAATTATTTCACTGTCAGCAAACTTGCAATTGTCTCTGTCTTCCCGTCTTTATCTCTCTCTCTCTCACTCTCTCTCTCTCTCTCTCTTTCACTCTATGTTTCCTTCTGTTAATTTTATTCAATTCATTTTTAAATATAAAGCATTATAATATTTTTAAGCTAATATTAAAAAGTTTCGTTCGCCGTCATCGGATTTTCTAATATATATAGTATATATACAGTTGATCTTTATTGATCTGCTCATGTCGAATTTTTAAACTATCAGATAATTTCTACCATATGTTAACATAATAAGCAATATGATTGATTCAAATTTTGATTATAGTTTAAAATTTTTGTAAGCAAGGTATAGGCACAGGAATACAGGAATACTTGATAGATCTATAGATAGATAGCTTTTTATTTTGTTATAAATAACTAATGGAAATACATTATAATAATATCATGATATCTGAACTTGAATGTTTGAGCTTATTTTATATGTATATTCTTTACAATTGTAATCCTAAAGTTTTCAGATAATTTTTAGATCTCGTCTCGTATATATTACTTTGGATGAGCGATATTATAGAACACAAAATTGATTATTATTTTAGATATAATATTTAAGAAAAATATATTGTGCCATAATTTCAGTTAGTAACATTCTTGATTTTGATTTTGATCTGTTAAATACTTGAGTTCATTTTATATATTATCTTCAGATTACAGTCGAGTCTCGATAATTCGAAATGGCACGGGGATCATATTTTTTTACGAATTATGGAGTATTTCGATTTATTTTCAAATTATTTATTGAATTTCTTTTCAAGGGAACAGAAATGTTTACGAATTATCGCGACTCGACTGTATATTATATTGTATTTAGATTATATTCAGATATATATACTATGCACTTCTTAATTTTTCTTATATTTTCTGTTAAGTTAACGATCAATTTTTTTTGTAAGTATGCAAATTTTTTATCTATTGTAAATTTCTTCTACTTTCAGATATTTTTTTTTTTATTTTTTTTTAATTTGTATTCAAAGAATATATAAAAAAAAAATTAATTTGAAAAATTTTGTTTGTTTTTTAAAGTAATATCAACGCTAAAATACTTCTTTCGCTGAGGTTTATAAACCATCCGATTTTTTATACTGTAGTCAGCGACCAATAATTGTTTTAAGAATTTTTGTGGAAAATATGTAAATAAATTCAACAAAAAAATTTTAATTAGATCTTAGCAAAGATAACATTCTGTTTTAATATTTAACTAAAATATGTTAAGGAAAAATTTTCAAAAAACTAAAAACTAAAAATGTCAATAGCTGCCTGTTGATTATATTGCATGCCGGGGCTAATTCTGTACCTAAAAAATATTTCTTCCTCAACTTAAAGCTATAAAGGTTTTTTTTTTTTTGTGGTCTCAGTATCAGTTTCAAATATATTTCAAATAAATTTCAAATTATCGATGCGATGTTGATAGCAAAGAAAGAAATAAATGTAAATGTAAATGTAAATAAATGCAAATCTGTTGCAATGAATTCGTTTGCATCATTTGCATACCAAAATATTGCTAGATATTGCAGTAAAAATTTCCAAAAATGTTTGCAGCCCACGCCAACAAGTTTTCAGTGAATTTTGGAGACTTTGCATCATAATGTGTCGTGTCGTGTCGTGTTGTATCTTGTCGTGGTGTCAAGGTCATTTGTGTGTCATTGTTGCAACTTGGTTGAAAGTAATTTCCCTCTGCCATATGTGCATATACATATGTATATAAGAGATATGTGAGTGTGTATATGTGTGTGGTTGCATATATGTATAGAATTATATATGTGCGAGTGTATATGTATGTGTGTGTGTGTGTGTGTGTATATGTTAACGCTTGTGTCTGTTTTGCTTGTTAACACAAAATCAATTTTCAATTACATTTTGATGTTTTTTTTTCCTTCTCGAAATTTGTTTTGTTTTTTTTTTTATTTTTTAGCCGCTTTTCGATTTGTTGGCCTCGGGTTTTGCACAGGGCACACGTCTTGGATTTGTTTTACAATTTCTTGGTGTTGTTTTTATTTTTATTTTTTTTTTTTTATTATTTTGTTTTTATTTTTGGTAGCTTTTGGTTTTTCTGTTTTAAGGCGTTAAAACTTTCAATGCACAAGCACAAAAAAAAAAATTAGATAAAATAAAAACAATTTGCGACGATGACGGTGACGGTGACGACGACGACGACGGCGGCGATAGTGACGGTAACGGTGGCTACGGCGACGATGACGGTAAACTACAATTTATATGAGCACGCGACTCCCGTCTCCGACTATAACGACGATGACGACGAGTTGGAGCTGCAAGTGAAGTTGTTGTTGTTGTTGTTTTTGTTGTTGTAGGCTTGGCGCATGCGCGGCCTGTAGACCATTTTCAATGAGCGTTCGAATTATACTGAACGGGTCCCGCTGGCAACAAACGCTGCGCAGTCGCTATTGCTGTTACTGTTGTTCATGCTACTGCTGCCGTCGCCATTGCGCGTTGCTGTCAACGTCGACGCTGACGTCGTCGTCGAAGCGAACGTCATGTGCGCTTAACTGTTTCAGTCTTCAGTCTTCAGATCTTCAGGTGTTGTTTGTGCTGCGTGCCCAAAAGAGAGCGTCAAAAATAGTTTCATGCCAGCAACACGAGTCCAAGTCCAAGTCTCACTATGAATTCGAGTTCGAGTTTAAGTCTTAGTGTCGTCTTTAACTAGAAGCTCTGGGAATGCGTTATATGTACGTTATTCTGTGCCAAATCAATCGGGTAACTTAACACAATGTTGTTTGCTGCCTTTGCTGTTTGTCTGTTTGTTTGTTTGTTTGTTTGTTGTTTGTGTTCACTTTGCGCTTTTGTTCGTCTCGCTTACCTTGACCAAGTACACCTGCACGACCTGAGTCCGCAGCACGGTGACGGTGCAGCATGTTTTTATTATTTCGCCTAGCCTCGTCTTGCCTTGCCTCGCATTGCCTTAGCAGCAGCCTATGTGTTGCCAGGGGGCGCATATAGCTTAGATGACAGTTGTATGTTTTTAGATGGTTTCATTCTAGTAACTTCATAAATTTGCATTTGCGACATTTTTCTATTTTTTTACAGCTTCTTCAAACATGAAGCAACGCAAATGGAAAGCGAGCAGAGAAGAAGCAGAACAGTGTAACAATAATTTGATCTGCTTGCTGTGATGAATACTATATAATGCTGCTCTACATATATTGCTAGATATTTCAAGCTGCTGCTGTCTTCCTTTCAAAATAAGCGGCAACTTATAAACTTATTTTACATATCTTGTCATTGATTTGCAATTTGAATTAATTACTTTAATAATTGCATTTATTTTTTGTATTTTTATAAAAAAGATTTGTTAGGATATTAGAATATTATTTAATGGGTTTTATTTTTTGTATTTTTATAAAAATATTTTTATTTTATTTTATTTAATTTGTATTTTAATTTTAAAAATGTTTACAACATTTTCTTAACAATTTTTTTTACAAAATTTTCTTACAATTTTTTTTTTTACAAAATTTTCTTAAACATTTTTTTTTTTTAAATTTTCCTAAAATTTTTTTTTTTAAATTTTCTTAAACATTTTTTTTTTACAAAATTTTCTTAAATATTTTTTTTTTTTTAATTTTCCTAAAAATTTTTTTTTTAATTTTGTTAAACATTTTTTTTACAGAATTTTCTTAAATATTTTTTTACAACATTTTTATAAATATTTTTTTTACAAAATTTTCTTAAAAATTTTTTATACAAAATTTTTTTTTACAAAATTTTTTTAAGAATAACACGTTTTTCTTTTAATTTAAGAAAAAAAATTTTAATTTTTTGTAATAAAAAAAATATTTATAAAATTTTTTTAAATTTTTGTTTTATGTAGTTTATTAATTAAAACAAATTTTTTTTGTTAGTTATGTTTAATATAGTTTTTTATTTAATTATTTGCTTTCATTTTATATTAATATTGTTTATTTTATTTATATTACTAATTTTATTAATTTTATTTAATTATCATCTTTCTATTTTTATTTATTATTTTTTATTTTTATTTTCTTTTCTATCATTTAATACGATTTGGCTTTGGCTTTGGCGGGGCCATTGTTGCATAATGCCAATCGACTTGAAGTCTATATAAACTTAAGCACACACACACACACACATCCACACACACACACACACATAGATATAGTCATAAATAAGTATGCCGATCACATTACATTACATTGCGTTGAGGCTCGTTGCACTCGGAATCTATTGATACTTATTAATAAAAATGGAGCATTTCGTGCATTGTGATACGTTTTTCATTCAATTCGATTGAATTTGATTTGAGTTTGAAGTTAAAGTTGATATTGGAATTGATGGTGAATTGTAAAGCAAGCATGTTAAGGCTACATGCAGCACAATTCCAGTTGCAGTTGAAGTTGGAGTTACAGTTGAAGTTACGTTACGATTAATGTTTAAATATTTGGAGTCAATCAAGTAAACCTTGTGGTTTATACAGATATACGTAGATTAACTTAACTTAACGTCAATTTACAGTTCAATCACACAAACACACAGACACACACACAATGAATTTCAATAGATGTTGAAAAATCTATAACAATTCGTTTCAAGACTCGTTAAAAGTTAATTAAGTTATATATTTTTTTTTTGTTTCGTTTTTTTCTCATACTTTTTATGTTTGCATTTTTCAATTCAACTTTATTATTTATTTATTTTATTTTTTTTTTTGCTACATTTTTGAACTCTTCTAAGTTGCTTTGCTTAATGATACGCTGTCTGCCCTTGCTTAAAACATTTACTAACCTAACGCCCCTCTCTCTTTCTCTCTCTGCCTCTATCTATCTCTCTCTCACTCTGTCTTTGCTTATTGCATATTTAAGGTTTGTGCACGCTTTTGCTTGAAATAATTAAACGCGATTTTGGCAAGAAATATATGTAACATTAACATTTACTTTGACTTAAAACAAAAAGCAAAATAATATTTTAACTATGCTGCAAAGCATTATCTGTCTGTCTTCTGTACTCTGGCGTCTGTCGTCTGTCGTTTGGCCTTTTTGGTGACAACATTTGACACAATTTGACGCTGACACGGCAAAAAACAAAAAAAAAAATAAATAAATAAATAACAAAAAATAAAAAAGCAAAAAAATTAAAAAAAAATGCGAGTAAAACAAATCGCATGAGTTGTGCACAAGTTAAATGTTTTTTTTGTTTTGTTTTGTTTTGTTGCTCTTTGCATCTTCTTCTTCTTTTTCTTTTTCTATATGTGAGCAAAAGACTCTAGACACTGATTGGGAAGTTTTGGATTTTCCATGTCTTTTCATTTGCATTGCAACAGAGTGTAGAGCGCCCATGCGCACGCTCCACAAGCTAAATGACACCACATACAACTTGACATGACTGGCCAAAAGTTGTTGTTGTTGTTATACTTGTTGTTGTTGTTGTTGTTGTGGCTGTGGTTGCTGTTAGTGACATCGTTGGAAAACAAAAACTTAAATTGCTTTACAGTCAAGCTAAGTGCATGTGTGCACAATACAACAAAAGCACAAAAACAAGGCCCCACTTCACTATATATACCTATATATGTATGTGTGTGTGTGTGTGTGTGTGTTGACTGTATGGAATCTGTGTGTAATCATTTTAGCAAAGTTTTGCATCTCTTACTGTGATAAGACGAAGGGGCGTTGGTTGCTTTGTCACTTCACTCGTCTTCAGTTGCTCGCCACAACATTGTTGTTGTTGTTGTTGTTGTTGTTGCTGTTGTTATTGTTTTTGCTTTTACTTGCCGCTACATACAACGCTATGACGTCCATTCACTTTCTCCTCATACCTTTTATTTGCTTTTGCTTTTGCTTTTGTTGTTTGCTTTGCTAATTTTTTTTTGGGCTGCAAAAACAACAAAAACAACAACAAAACTAAAAGCAGAAAGAGAAAGACGCAAATGCGACTAATTTCATTTATATATATATATATATATATATATTTTTTATTTATTTGTCATATGTAAATTTCCATTTAAAAATTATTTAATCTTTTTTTGCCATAACGTAACGGTTTTCGCATTCACATTATTCTTCTTTTTTTTCTCTATCAATTCTCAGCAGCAACATCGGCAGCGATTATTTATAGCAATTCTCAAGCTTCAAGTACGCCAGCAAATAGTTGAAATATGTCACAATTGAACTACATTGTTGTTGTAATTGCAGTTGTTGTAATTGTTGTTGTTGTTGTTGCTGTTTTTCATAGCAATTGCATCATGTTGTTAACGCGTGCATTTTGCTCCAATTCCTACGATAAGTGAGCATAACAACAACAACAACAACAACAACAACAACAGCAGCAGCAGCAGCAATAGTGGCAGCATTGGCAGCAGTAAGCGACACTTTGCAATGCCAAGTTCGTTGCTTAAGTCTTTTGTTAGC
Source organism: Zaprionus obscuricornis (assembly GCA_037044475.1). Taxonomy (NCBI): domain Eukaryota; kingdom Metazoa; phylum Arthropoda; class Insecta; order Diptera; family Drosophilidae; genus Zaprionus; species Zaprionus obscuricornis. The sequence goes on from JBAMBR010001724.1 coordinate 68,020, forward strand.
GGGCGTCGAATTGATGTCAACGCAGCAGAAACTATCGCCCCATCGTGCTCTTGAGCTCTTAACTCATTCACAGCACCATAAAGTGTCCAATCAATCAGTGTAGCCTTTTTTTTTTTTTGAGGGAGGGGGTTGGAGACCCAAACAGACGCTCAAAGTGGCGCTAATTAACAACGTTCGTTGGAAATTTAATGCTAAATATTTATGCACTCGCCGCTATCGTCGCCAACGTCGTTGTCATCGTGTGCAGTTCAAGTTACAGGTAACTTTATTGCGTCTCTTTTATCGAGCATTCAGTACAGAGATTTTACCATCTTCATCTTTATCTTCATCTGCCACAAACCGACGAGCAACTTCAATGTTGTTGATGATCTTAGGGCAAAGTCAGACTCTTGGACTCTTGACTCTTGCCTCTTGTTTAACTCATGTTTGCTTTGGTATGGTTAAGTTTTGCCTTGCCTTTCGTCTTCTGTTGTCCAAGTGAAAGGCCGCGTCGGTAAAGATGAGTGTATATTGTATGTGTGTGCGTGTATGTGTGTGTGTTTATATGTTGAGTTGATGATGTCGAGTATCTTAGTGCTCATTTGTCCAAAATGGGTAAAATGGATAAGAAAATAAATAAATAAAAAAAATAAAAATAAAAGGGATTTTATAATGTTGTAGAAATGCGTTTGTATATATTCGATGTTTTCACTATACTATATTACGAAACATTTTCATCATCGATAAATAAATTTCACACATTTCTACTATTTTGCAAATCAATGAACAATCATTTTTATTATTGTTGTTCTAGTTTATCATGCAAATTCTTATAAAGAAACTTTATTTAACTGATCAAATATATTTGTATTTAAGCTTATAACAATGATTATGAAATCATATCTTATGATTATGAAATCTTCTTTATATGATCATATATGTTTAATAGTTTCGATTATATTTTAAAGAATTTAAATAAAAATTAGTTAAAATCATTTTTTTTTTATAGAGTATTTAATATTCAATATTCAGTTTTAGTTTTATTATTTATTTTCTTACTGTTGTTGTTTTCGCACTACTTTAGCTCAGCTAAGCTTAAAATCGAAATTAAATAAAAACAAAATCTCTCAAGATACAGCAGCTTAGCTTATGCACCGCTTACATAAGTTTGTAACCGCTCCGGATCCGGCGCGTCGACAACATATAAAACAGACACTTGGAGACACTTGGCTGCAACGTTGACTCATGCAGCTGACCGGCGTCCGTTTGTATGCGGCGTCTGGTATATGGTGTCTACTGTCTGTTGTGTGGCGCCCACCAAAGCCATCAAGCAACCACAGCTACCACAATTCACCAATCCAACAGGAAGGAAATATTATGAAGCGTTCGTTCACTTTGCATAGGCGGCTCTTAAGATTCACAGCGATAGTGATCAAATTAATTTTTTAGTCACAGATTAATTTTATTTGCATTTATTTATTTACATTTTCTATTTTACAAATTTTATTTTGATTTGATTTTATTTATGAGCTGAGCTTTATGTTTGATAGCCGAACAAAAGTAGGCGAAGGTTGGATTCGCAGTTTTGATTTTGTTATTGATATTTTTGTTATTGCTTTTCGTTTTTGATTTTATTACATACACATAAGGGAATCGGCGTTAAATACCTATTATCACAAAAATTAATTCAATTTTTTTTTTGTCTCTTAAAGTGTTTTTTAATTTAATTAGTTTTAGCCTCAAGACAATAGTTTGAACAATAGTACAATAAAATGTGTGTGAAAGACACAAATAACAAATAACAAAGTTTTAAAAATATAAATTTAATTTTACATAATTATTGTGTTTAGTTGTGTTCAATTAATAAAAATAAAATGAATATACTAAAACTCGCGCCATAATTTAAACATCATTGATCTAATCGATTCAATTAGCATAATTGTCGATAGCTATCGATAACTGGCACTAACAGAATTTGTGCGCACAGCTGTTCGCTGCTTTCGCATGTGTTCGTGTGTATGTATTGAATTTGTTCATAACCAAATGGCAAAAACAAGTTAAAATAGAATAGTAAACTAATAAATAATGGTGAAAAATGTAATAACAATTTAAGTAATTTAATAAAATTGTGTTTGATTATGCGAATGAAAGAAAACTTTGACTCAATGTCATTTATGGAACAGGAACAAAGTGTTACAAACGACGAATAGTGCGAACGTATGTATGTGTATGTCTTGTAAGTGTGTGTGTTATTAGAGAAGATAAAAACTACGATATGAGATAAAAGTAAATGCTACTTTTCAAAATAGGAAATTCAAATATATTTACAGTTTCGTTTACGTGCATCTATTGTGTTTTTGCTTTTGAATTGTTATACAAAATATATTTGCAACATTTTTTTTGAAAAAAAAAAACTTTATAAAGTTGCCAAATTAACAAATTATTTGTGTTGCTAAAGTCTAAAATAAAATTAAATTAAACACAAATCTAATTAAATTAAATTTGTAATTAATATAGTTTTTATTTTATAAGTTTACTCATCTTTAAATCATTAATATTGTCAATCGATCAATTCTCTCAAGTGTGAATCATGACAAACAATCTTTTTTTGTACCTATTAACTAGGAATTTAACAAAAAGCAAAAAAAAAAAACGTTTTTTCTTTCATTTAATGTATGTAAATTATTTAAATATTTTAAGCGTAAAGTAACAAAAAGCAACAACAACAAATACATAAAAAAAGTGCATAACGAAAAATAAACCGAATATAAATGAAATTTAACAAAAACAAAAAAACAATCCTTAGAAATTAATAACAAATGTAAACAAAACTTAATTATTAACAAAATACATTGAAAAACAAAAAAAAAAAATGCATAAAAAACATAACAGAAACACAAACACAGACATGTATACAAAACTAATTGAAATATGATGAATATGTAATAAAAAAAAATGAAAAAAAAATACATAGTTAATAACAACAATAAATCGAAGAGAACAAGAAACCGAAACGTACAGCAAAAAAATAAAAATAAATAAAAGTTAAAATGTAAATGAAATTTGAATAGAGAAAACGAAAAACAAAAGAAAAATCAAAAAAAAATTAAATTCATTTACATGCGCTTATACATATATATATGTATTTATGTTACGAATTGCATTACATACTTACATCAAGAAGAAGAAGTAAACATATACATATGTTAAATTATATTGATTGCGTGCTCATTTGAAGCATTTTAAACAAATTACACATATAAAACATAGTTAAAAAGTGAAGAGAATTAAGTGAAAAAAAAAATGGGAAAGGAAAGGAATGAGAAAACAAAATAAAAAAAACATATTTGAAATTGCAGAAATGAGGCGTGTTGTTAACGATCAAGACTTTGCCGTAATTATATAAAGATAAAGATAAATATAAAGATATATATACATACATAGATAAACAAAAAAAAAAATATTAAACAAAAAAAAAGAAGAGATGAACAAAAGAAAAAAAATAACTATTACAAGAAAAATTGAATAAATTGAGCAATTATGAAAAACAATTTTCGCATTCATTCAACATTTTCACAGCAACTTAAATTGGAATACGAATATATATATATATATATATATATTTTGCCTAACTTGCATATCATTTGCTTTATTAAAATATACAACAAAAAAATGCCTTTAGTTTAAAAACACTTAAATTTTTTATTTATTTATTTATTTTATTTTATTTATTTTTTTTTCAATATTATCAATGAAAAATAATGAGCTACAATACTTAAAATCTGTACTTAGAACTTTGCTAGGATACAATTTATATAGTCTGTCTCTGTACAAAATCAATGTGTACCAATTAATATTATAAGTATAATTCTAGGCAAACCTATCTGCCATAACGATGCTTAACAATATGAACAACATTCAAGTTAATTATATCAATGGTCAAATACCTTGCAATGCAATGCAATGCTATAAGCATTAATTATAGTTAGTTTTTTCTCATTTTTGTTATATACACATATTCATCATATTTCAATTAGTTTTGTATACATGTCTGTGTTTGTGTTTCTGTTATGTTTTTTATGCATTTTTTTTTTTTGTTTTTCAATGTATTTTGTTAATAATTAAGTTTTGTTTACATTTGTTATTAATTTCTAAGGATTGTTTTTTTGTTTTTGTTAAATTTCATTTATATTCGGTTTATTTTTCGTTATGCACTTTTTTTATGTATTTGTTGTTGTTGCTTTTTGTTACTTTACGCTTAAAATATTTAAATAGCATGATGCCATTAATAAGAGCTACATCAGCTTCTTCAACATCAGCCTGACTATGCCCATTGGCCTGGTGGGGTGAAACAGCTCTGTGTACTTTAACTGCTCCTGGTGTCTCCAACTCTGATTTATGATATTGTTCTTGCTCTTGCTGCTGCTGTTGTTGTTGTTGCTGTTGCTGATTTTGTGATTTCTTATTTTTATTTTTCAACTTTTTCTTAGAGACTGCTGCAGTTGTCGCTGCTGTCGCCGTGTCCGCCATGGCCGCTGCTGTTATTGAAAAATCAAAATATTTGAGTTCTTTATTTAAGGACACAGCTGAGTGCGTTAAATGATGATAACACGGGTATGGGGGGGAAACGGGTGAGTATAAAGAACTGGGAACGTTGAAGGCATACTGCTTACCTGCTCCAACTGCTGCTGTAACTTCTCAGCTCTTGGTGGCTACGTTTCTGTCGCTGTCGCTGTTATAAAGTCAACGCACTCGAGACAGAGATTTGCCTTTATTTTTGGTTATATTTTCACAGTTGCCCGTTTTTCATTCACACACCCGCACTCACACACACACACTCAACTGATCCACTAGTGATGGACAAAGTTACAAAGTCTGTGACTTTACGATGCTGTTCACAGTCACTAGTCACAGTTACCACAACAATTTTGCGATACGATAAATGATATAACGGTTTTTATATATTATGTTATTGTTTTCAAGTATTTTATGTTATTTAAAGATGAGTAAACTTATAAAATAAAAACTATATTAATTACAAATTTAATTTAATTAGATTTGTGTTTAATTTAATTTTATTTTAGACTTTAGCAACACAAATAATTTGTTAATTTGGCAACTTTATAAAGTTTTTTTTTTTTTAAAAAAAAATGTTGCAAATATATTTTGTATAACAATTCAAAAGCAAAAACACAATAGATGCACGTAAACGAAACTGTAAATATATTTGAATTTCCTATTTTGAAAAGTAGCATTTACTTTTATCTCATATCGTAGTTTTTATCTTCTCTAATAACACACACACTTACAAGACATACACATACATACGTTCGCACTATTCGTCGTTTGTAACACTTTGTTCCTGTTCCATAAATGACATTGAGTCAAAGTTTTCTTTCATTCGCATAATCAAACACAATTTTATTAAATTACTTAAATTGTTATTACATTTTTCACCATTATTTTTTAGTTTACTATTCTATTTTAACTTGTTTTTGCCATTTGGTTATGAACAAATTCAATACATACACACGAACACATGCGAAAGCAGCGAACAGCTGTGCGCACAAATTCTGTTAGTGCCAGTTATCGATAGCTATCGACAATTATGCTAATTGAATCGATTAGATCAATGATGTTTAAATTATGGCGCGAGTTTTAGTATATTCATTTTATTTTTATTAATTGAACACAACTAAACACAATAATTATGTAAAATTAAATTTATATTTTTAAAACTTTGTTATTTGTTATTTGTGTCTTTCACACACATTTTATTGTACTATTGTTCAAACTATTGTCTTGAGGCTAAAACTAATTAAATTAAAAAACACTTTAAGAGACAAAAAAAAAATTGAATTAATTTTTGTGATAATAGGTATTTAACGCCGATTCCCTTATGTGTATGTAATAAAATCAAAAACGAAAAGCAATAACAAAAATATCAATAACAAAATCAAAACTGCGAATCCAACCTTCGCCTACTTTTGTTCGGCTATCAAACATAAAGCTCAGCTCATAAATAAAATCAAATCAAAATAAAATTTGTAAAATAGAAAATGTAAATAAATAAATGCAAATAAAATTAATCTGTGACTAAAAAATTAATTTGATCACTATCGCTGTGAATCTTAAGAGCCGCCTATGCAAAGTGAACGAACGCTTCATAATATTTCCTTCCTGTTGGATTGGTGAATTGTGGTAGCTGTGGTTGCTTGATGGCTTTGGTGGGCGCCACACAACAGACAGTAGACACCATATACCAGACGCCGCATACAAACGGACGCCGGTCAGCTGCATGAGTCAACGTTGCAGCCAAGTGTCTCCAAGTGTCTGTTTTATATGTTGTCGACGCGCCGGATCCGGAGCGGTTACAAACTTATGTAAGCGGTGCATAAGCTAAGCTGCTGTATCTTGAGAGATTTTGTTTTTATTTAATTTCGATTTTAAGCTTAGCTGAGCTAAAGTAGTGCGAAAACAACAACAGTAAGAAAATAAATAATAAAACTAAAACTGAATATTGAATATTAAATACTCTATAAAAAAAATGATTTTAACTAATTTTTATTTAAATTCTTTAAAATATAATCGAAACTATTAAACATATATGATCATATAGATAAGATTTCATAATCATAAGACATGATTTCATAATCATTGTTATAAGCTTAAATACAAATATATTTGATCAGTTAAATAAAGTTTCTTTATAAGAATTTGCATGATAAACTAGAACAACAATAATAAAAATGATTGTTCATTGATTTGCAAAATAGTAGAAATGTGTGAAATTTATTTATCGATGATGAAAATGTTTCGTAATATAGTATAGTGAAAACATCGAATATATACAAACGCATTTCTACAACATTATAAAATCCCTTTTATTTTTATTTTTTTATTTATTTATTTTCTTATCCATTTTACCCATTTTGGACAAATGAGCACTAAGATACTCGACATCATCAACTCAACATATAAACACACACACATACACGCACACACATACAACATACACTCATCTTTACCGACGCGGCCTTTCACTTGGACAACAGAAGACGAAAGGCAAGGCAAAACTTAACCATACCAAAGCAAACATGAGTTAAACAAGAGGCAAGAGTCAAGAGTCCAAGAGTCTGACTTTGCCCTAAGATCATCAACAACATTGAAGTTGCTCGTCGGTTTGTGGCAGATGAAGATAAAGATGAAGATGGTAAAATCTCTGTACTGAATGCTCGATAAAAGAGACGCAATAAAGTTACCTGTAACTTGAACTGCACACGATGACAACGACGTTGGCGACGATAGCGGCGAGTGCATAAATATTTAGCATTAAATTTCCAACGAACGTTGTTAATTAGCGCCACTTTGAGCGTCTGTTTGGGTCTCCAACTACAACTCCCCCATCCCCCTCCCTCAAAAAAAAGGCTACACTGATTGATTGGACACTTTATGGTGCTGTGAATGAGTTAAGAGCTCAAGAGCACGATGGGGCGATAGTTTCTGCTGCGTTGACATCAATTCGACGCCCGCTAACAAAAGACTTAAGCAACGAACTTGGCATTGCAAAGTGTCGCTTACTGCTGCCAATGCTGCCACTATTGCTGCTGCTGCTGCTGTTGTTGTTGTTGTTGTTGTTGTTGTTGTTATGCTCACTTATCGTAGGAATTGGAGCAAAATGCACGCGTTAACAACATGATGCAATTGCTATGAAAAACAGCAACAACAACAACAACAATTACAACAACAATGTAGTTCAATTGTGACATATTTCAACTATTTGCTGGCGTACTTGAAGCTTGAGAATTGCTATAAATAATCGCTGCCGATGTTGCTGCTGAGAATTGATAGAGAAAAAAAAGAAGAATAATGTGAATGCGAAAACCGTTACGTTATGGCAAAAAAAGATTAAATAATTTTTAAATGGAAATTTACATATGACAAATAAATAAAAAAAAATATATATATATATATATATATATATAAATATATATATATATATATAAATGAAATTAGTCGCATTTGCGTCTTTCTCTTTCTGCTTTTAGTTTTGTTGTTGTTTTTGTTGTTTTTGCAGCCCAAAAAAAAAATTAGCAAAGCAAACAACAAAAGCAAAAGCAAAAGCAAATAAAAGGTATGAGGAGAAAGTGAATGGACGTCATAGCGTTGTATGTAGCGGCAAGTAAAAGCAAAAACAATAACAACAGCAACAACAACGACAACAACAACAACAACAACAACAATGTTGAGGCGAGCAACTGAAGACGAGTGAAGTGACAAAGCAACCAACGCCCCTTCGTCTTATCACAGTAAGAGATGCAAAACTTTGCTAAAATGATTACACACAGATTCCATACAGTCAACACACACACACACACACACACACACACACACACACACATATATAGGTATATATAGTGAAGTGGGGCCTTGTTTTTGTGCTTTTGTTGTATTGTGCACACATGCACTTAGCTTGACTGTAAAGCAATTTAAGTTTTTGTCTTCCAACGATGTCACTAACAGCAACCACAGCCACAACAACAACAACAACAACAACAAGTATAACAACAACAACAACTTTTGGCCAGTCATGTCAAGTTGTATGTGGTGTCATTTAACTTGTGGAGCGTGCGCATGGGCGCTCTACACTCTGTTGCAATGCAAATGAAAAGACATGGAAAATCCAAAACTTCCCAATCAGTGTCTAGAGTCTTTTGCTCACATATAGAAAAAGAAAAAGAAGAAGAAGATGCAAAGAGCAACAAAACAAAACAAAACAAAACAAAAAAAAACATTTAACTTGTGCACAACTCATGCGATTTGTTTTACTCGCATTTTTTTTTAATTTTTTTGCTTTTTTATTTTTTGTTATTTATTTATTTATTTTTTTTTTGTTTTTTGCCGTGTCAGCGTCAAATTGTGTCAAATGTTGTCACCAAAAAGGCCAAACGACAGACGACAGACGCCAGAGTACAGAAGACAGACAGATAATGCTTTGCAGCATAGTTAAAATATTATTTTGCTTTTTGTTTTAAGTCAAAGTAAATGTTAATGTTACATATATTTCTTGCCAAAATCGCGTTTAATTATTTCAAGCAAAAGCGTGCACAAACCTTAAATATGCAATAAGCAAAGACAGAGTGAGAGAGAGATAGATAGAGGCAGAGAGAGAAAGAGAGAGGGGCGTTAGGTTAGTAAATGTTTTAAGCAAGGGCAGACAGCGTATCATTAAGCAAAGCAACTTAGAAGAGTTCAAAAATGTAGCAAAAAAAAAAAAATAAATAAATAATAAAGTTGAATTGAAAAATGCAAACATAAAAAGTATGAGAAAAAAACGAAACAAAAAAAAAAATATATAACTTAATTAACTTTTAACGAGTCTTGAAACGAATTGTTATAGATTTTTCAACATCTATTGAAATTCATTGTGTGTGTGTCTGTGTGTTTGTGTGATTGAACTGTAAATTGACGTTAAGTTAAGTTAATCTACGTATATCTGTATAAACCACAAGGTTTACTTGATTGACTCAAAATATTTAAACATTAATCGTAACGTAACTTCAACTATAACTCCAACTGCAACTGCAACTGGAATTGTGCTGCATGTAGCCTTAACATGCTTGCTTTACAATTCACCATCAATTCCAATATCAACTTTAACTTCAAACTCAAATCAAATTCAATCGAATTGAATGAAAAACGTATCACAATGCACGAAATGCTCCATTTTTATTAATAAGTATCAATAGATTCCGAGTGCAACGAGCCTCAACGCAATGTAATGTAATGTGATCGGCATACTTATTTATGACTATATCTATGTGTGTGTGTGTGTGTGGATGTGTGTGTGTGTGTGTGCTTAAGTTTATATAGACTTCAAGTCGATTGGCATTATGCAACAATGGCCCCGCCAAAGCCAAAGCCAAATCGTATTAAATGATAGACAAGAAAATAAAAATACAAAAATAATAAATAAAAATAGAAAGATGATAATTAAATAAAATTAATAAAATTAGTAATATAAATAAAATAAACAATATTAATATAAAATGAAAGCAAATAATTAAATAAAAAACTACATTAAACATAACTAACAAAAAAAATTTTTTTTTAATTAATAAACTACATAAAACAAAAATTTAAAAACATTTTATAAATATTTTTTTTATTACAAAAAATTAAAATTTTTTTTCTTAAATTAAAAGAAAAACGTGTTATTCTTAAAAAAAATTTTTTAAGAAAATTTTGTATAAACAATTTTTAAGAAAATTTTGTAAAATTTTGTAAAAAAATATTTATAAAAATTTTGTAAAAAAAATATTTAAGAAAATTCTGTAAAAAAAATGTTTAACAAAATTAAAAAAAAAATTTTTAGGAAAATTTAAAAAAAAAAAAATATTTAAGAAAATTTTGTAAAAAAAAAATGTTTAAGAAAATTAAAAAAAAAAAAAAATTAGGAAAATTTTTAAAAAAAAAAATGTTTAAGAAAATTTTGTAAAAAAAAAAAATTGTAAGAAAATGTTGTAAAAAAAATTGTTAAGAAAATGTTGTAAAAATTTTTAAAATTAAAAAACAAATTAAATAAAAAAAAATACTTTAAAAAAATATATTGAAAATATTTTTATAAAAATACAAAAAATAAAACCCATTAAATAATATTCTAATATCCTAACAAATCTTTTTTATAAAAATACAAAAAATAAATGCAATTATTAAAATAATTAATTCAAATTGCAAATCAATGACAAGATATGTAAAATAAGTTTATAAGTTGCCGCTTATTTTGAAAGGAAGACAGCAGCAGCTTGAAATATCTAGCAATATATGTAGATCAGCATTATATAGTATTCATCACAGCAAGCAGATCAAATTATTGTTACACTGTTCTGCTTCTTCTCTGCTCGCTTTCCATTTGCGTTGCTTCATGTTTGAAGAAGCTGCAAAAAAATAGAAAAATGTCGCAAATGCAAATTTATGAAGTTACTAGAATGAAACCATCTAAAAACATACAACTGTCATCTAAGCTATATGCGCCCCCTGGCAACACATAGGCTGCTGCTAAGGCAATGCGAGGCAAGGCAAGACGAGGCTAGGCGAAATAATAAAAACATGCTGCACCGTCACCGTGCTGCGGACTCAGGTCGTGCAGGTGTACTTGGTCAAGGTAAGCGAGACGAACAAAAGCGCAAAGTGAACACAAACAACAAACAAACAAAAAAAAAAACAAACAAACAAACAAACAAACAGACAAACAGCAAAGGCAGCAAACAACATTGTGTTAAGTTACCCGATTGATTTGGCACAGAATAACGTACATATAACGCATTCCCAGAGCTTCTAGTTAAAGACGACACTAAGACTTAAACTCGAACTCGAATTCATAGTGAGACTTGGACTTGGACTCGTGTTGCTGGCATGAAACTATTTTTGACGCTCTCTTTTGGGCACGCAGCACAAACAACACCTGAAGATCTGAAGACTGAAGACTGAAACAGTTAAGCGCACATGACGTTCGCTTCGACGACGACGTCAGCGTCGACGTTGACAGCAACGGGCAATGGCGACGGCAGCAGTAGCATGAACAACAGTAACAGCAATAGCGACTGCGCAGCGTTTGTTGCCAGCGGGACCCGTTCAGTATAATTCGAACGCTCATTGAAAATGGTCTACAGGCCGCGCATGCGCCAAGCCTACAACAACAAAAACAACAACAACAACAACTTCACTTGCAGCTCCAACTCGTCGTCATCGTCGTTATAGTCGGAGACGGGAGTCGCGTGCTCATATAAATTGTAGTTTACCGTCATCGTCGCCGTAGCCACCGTTACCGTCACTATCGCCGCCGTCGTCGTCGTCGTCACCGTCACCGTCATCGTCGCAAATTGTTTTTATTTTATCTAATTTTTTTTTTTTTTGTGCTTGTGCATTGAAAGTTTTAACGCCTTAAAACAGAAAAACCAAAAGCTACCAAAAATAAAAACAAAATAATAAAAAAAAAAAAAATAAATAAATAAATAAAAATAAAAACAACACCAAGAAATTGTAAAACAAATCCAAGACGTGTGCCCTGTGCAAAACCCGAGGCCAACAAATCGAAAAGCGGCTAAAAAAATAAAAAAAAAAACAAAACAAATTTCGAGAAGGAAAAAAAACATCAAAATGTAATTGAAAATTGATTTTGTGTTAACAAGCAAAACAGACACAAGCGTTAACATATACACACACACACACACACATACATATACACTCGCACATATATAATTTTATACATATATGCAACCACACACATATACACACTCACATATCTCTTATATATGTATATGCACATATGGCAGAGGGAAATTACTTTCAACCAAGTTGCAACAATGACACACAAATGACCTTGACACCACGACAAGATACAACACGACACGACACGACACATTATGATGCAAAGTCTCCAAAATTCACTGAAAACTTGTTGGCGTGGGCTGCAAACATTTTTGGAAATTTTTACTGCAATATCTAGCAATATTTTTGTATGCAAATGATGCAAACGAATTCATTGCAACATATTTGCATTTATTTACATTTACATTTATTTCTTTCTTTGCTATCAACATCGCATCGATAATTTGAAATTTATTTGAAATATATTTGAAACTGATACTGAGACCACAAAAAAAAAAAAACCTTTATAGCTTTAAGTTGAGGAAGAAATATTTTTTAGGTACAGAATTAGCCCCGGCATGCAATATAATCAACAGGCAGTTATTGACATTTTTAGTTTTTAGTTTTTTGAAAATTTTTCCTTAACATATTTTAGTTAAATATTAAAACAGAATGTTATCTTTGCTAAGATCTAATTAAAATTTTTTTGTTGAATTTATTTACATATTTTCCACAAAAATTCTTAAAACAATTATTGGTCGCTGACTACAGTATAAAAAATCGGATGGTTTATAAACCTCAGCGAAAGAAGTATTTTAGCGTTGATATTACTTTAAAAAACAAACAAAATTTTTCAAATTAATTTTTTTTTTATATATTCTTTGAATACAAATTATAAAAATATAAAAAAAAAAATATCTGAAAGTAGAAGAAATTTACAATAGATAAAAAATTTGCATACTTACAAAAAAATTGATCGTTAACAGAAAATATAAGAAAAATTAAGAAGTGCATAGTATATATATCTGAATATAATCTAAATACAATATAATATACAGTCGAGTCGCGATAATTCGTAAACATTTCTGTTCCCTTGAAAAGAAATTCAATAAATAATTTGAAAATAAATCGAAATACTCCATAATTCGTAAAAAAAATATGATCCCCGTGCCATTTCGAATTATCGAGACTCGACTGTAATCTGAAGATAATATATAAAATGAACTCAAGTATTTAACAGATCAAAATCAAAATCAAGAATATTACTAACTGAAATTATGGCACAATATATTTTTCTTAAATATTATATCTAAAATAATAATCAATTTTGTGTTCTATAATATCGCTCATCCAAAGTAATATATACGAGACGAGATCTAAAAATTATCTGAAAACTTAAGGATTACAATTGTAAAGAATATACATATAGAATAAGCTCAAACATTTAAGTTCAGATATCATGATATTATTATAATGTATTTCCATTAGTTATTTATAACAAAATATAAATATATAGATCTATCAAGTATTCCTGTAGCTGTGCCTATATCTTGCTTAAACGAATTTTAAACTATAATCAAAATTTGAATTAATCATATTGCTTATTATGTTAACATATGGTAGAAATTATATGATAATTTAAAAATTCGACATGAGCAGATCAATAAAGATCAACTGTATATATACTATATATATTAGAAAATCCGATGACGGCGAACGAAACTTTTTAAGGTCATTGAGCGTACAATATTAGCTTAAAACAAGTAAGAAAGTTATAGTCGAGTGTGCTCGACTATATAATACTCGGTGCCCAAAGTTATATTATATATTTATTTTGCTCGTGCTGCGCACTCGCCAATTTTAAGTTAATATAAAAAAAAAAATTTTTAAAAAATTATTTAAAAAAAAAATCGTCTCGGGAATCGAACCGCGGACCTCATGCACGCGAGTTCAACCCTCTAACCACTGAGCCACGCTCTTCACAAGTGTGAGAAACACTGAAAAAATGTTGCCGTCGTTTGGGGTGAGAACAGCAAGCAAGCGTACGCCTCGCAACTTTTGAAATTTGAAATGTGAATAACTTCCATGTTTATTATCCGATCTGTACCAAATTTGTACACAACGTCCAGATAAACATATTCTAACTTTGTACCAAAATTCAGTGCTGTAGCTTGACTGGGTGTGGGTGAAGTGGTGTGTTCAAAATGGTTTTCATCGATTTGTGGAGGCGGAGGGGGGCGTGGCAAAAATCCAAAATAAACTTGATTTGCCTGCAAACACTACAAACACTATGCAAAAAAAATTAAGTCTCTATCTCTTATAGTCTCCGAGATCTGTGTGTTCATACGGACGTACAGACGGACAGACGGACAGACGGACATGCTCCAATCGACTCGGCTGTTGATCCTGAGTCAGAATATATATACTTTATGGGGTCGGCCACGCCTCCTTATGGGTGTTACATACATTTGCTCTTGTCACTAACCCAATATACTCTTGGTTCCCAAAGGGCACCGAGTATAAATATTATAATGCTTTATATTTAAAAATGAATTGAATAAAATTAACAGTAGGAAACATAGAGTGAAAGAGAGTGAAAGAGAGAGAGAAAGAGTGAGAGAGAGAGATAAAGAGAGGAAGACAGAGACAATTGCAAGTTTGCTGACAGTGAAATAATTTCTTAACGACAACAAAATGTCATCGCATAATTTAAGCGACACTTTTTTTTTTTTACACAATTATTTAACATAATAATGACAATAAAAGAAAAGAGACCACAACAAGGCGAAAGAAGAAGAAGAAGGAGAATGGCATAAAACAACGCATGCAGCGGCAATAATAATAATAATAATAATAATAATAATAACAAGAGCTACAGCAACAATTTAAATAAGCAAAAGTGAACATTAAGAGTTACAAAAAAAAAAAAAAAGTTTTTTTTTTTTTTTTTTGTATTTTTCATATTTTATTTTTGTTATTGCTTTTTTAACTGCTGCTTCTTACTTTTTCGGCGGCACAGGTGAAAGTGTTATTAATAAAAAAATAAAAAGGGAAACAACAACAAGAAAAGCAACTGCCAAAAATAAAAAAAAAAACAAAACTAGAAAGAAAGAAAGATAGAAAGGAAAAGGAAGAGAGACAGAAACACAAAATCAATAATACAAATTAAGCGTTAAATTTTTGCTAAGGTAAAAAATCAATTGAGTTCAGGTAAAAGTTGTGTAAACAAAAAATATATATATATATATATATATATATATAAAAAAATAAATAGCAGTGCAGCAGTAGAAGAAGAAGAAAATGAAAAACAGGCAAAGAAACTATAAAAAAGTGAAGAAAAAGAAGAAGCAGAAGAAAATAAAAAGAAATAAATACTAGTATAAAAAATATGTATATGGTATCTATAATAAAATGCAATTGAAACCAATTGAAGTCGAAGCCAAAGCCGTTGCTGTTACTGTTGCTGTTGCTATTGGCGATGCCGATGCCGAAGCCGGCGCTTGATTTGGTTTTGGCTTTACTTTTGTTGTTGCAGTTGTTGTTGTTGTTGTTGTTGCTTTTGATTTTGATTTTGGCTTTCAACGGTTTTCGAAGTCGGCTTTGAGTCTGGTCTGGTCTTGGTTTCTTTTCCTGGCCTCCCCAAAACAACATTCACTTGTCATATGTAGGTAACGCTTTACCACTTGGCTTAAATAGAATATAACAGCAGCAGCAGCAGGCACAACTAGCAGCAACTAGCAACAACAAGAAGTGCCACTGCAACTGAAAACTTGCAAATTTTTTTTTTTTTTATTTTTTTTTTGTTTTTGCCATAAGCCAAAAGCCAGTCTAGCCAGTAGGCTGGCAAATAAAAAACAAAACAGAAAAAAAAATATATATAAAAAAAAGCAGGAAAACCCGTGTTAAAAATAAAGCTAAAAGCAACAAACATTTGTAACAAGTTGCAGTAAAAGTGGTGCGTATAACTTGCCTTATCTCTTTACTCTCTCTCTCTCTCTCTCTCTCTCTCTCTCTCTCTCCTACACTCTCTTTCTCTCTCTCTTTCTGTTGCTATCCCTGTCTATCGCTGCGCTTGTCACTTGGCTAATGAAGCGCAACAATTTGAAGTTGATGAATTTAACGCGACTTGTCGCCACTGACTAATTGACTAAAGTGAGAGCAGCCAGCAACAACAATAATAACAGCAACAGCAACAGCAACAGAAACAACAACAACAACAACAACAATAAATGTAGACAAGTCTTTGGTCTTCAATCTTTTGGTCTACACAGTCTCTTCTGCCTGCTACTTGTCTTCACTTCACTTCATTTTTTCATTTTGTTAGCCTGCGGCACTTTCTCAACTATTCATACCGGAAATGGTAGCCGACGACCTTCCCAGATGACTAACTACTCTACTTATATATACATATATACCAGACCATATACATACATAGATATAGCGACTGATTGTTGACTGACTCAAATTGTAATGTGAT
>JBAMBR010001725.1:0-26281 GCA_037044475.1 Zaprionus obscuricornis
ACATGAAATGGCAAAAAAAAATTTTTTAATTTAAACATTTCGTTTTTCGTTTTCTTTTTTTTATATATAATCATAATAATAATCATAATAATCACAAAAAAAAAAAAAAAAACAGAAAAAAAATAAGCAACGGATAAATATTTGTTTTGAAATATCCGTAGTCTACATTATTGGGCGATATATATATAATATATAATTTTTAAAATTCAATTGTCACATTGTATGTTTTTTTTGTCTGCATCTGCATTATCATTTTAATAACTTGGAGATTTATATATATATATATGCATATATAATTTATCTGTTGTTGTTTTCCCTTTTTTTTATTTCTTAGTCATATTAAGCTTCATTTTTTATTTTGCAGAAAATATACAAAAAAAAAAAGAACAAGCAAAAAACTGAAAAAAAGAAAATTGCAAATTTTATACACAATGAAATAAATAGCAAAAAAAAATTAAAATAAAAAATAAAATAGAATTAATAGAAGATTAAGTGAGCAAAATTGCATATACAACAACAACAATTATCATATAGATATATAGTATATATGATAAATATATATATATATATATGTGTCTTGTTTGTGTATATGTATGTCATTATTTATAGCACTTCAATAATTTTTTTTCTAAAATACAATACAAATTTTTGTTTTTAGTGTTTGTAAAAAATAAAAACAAAAAACTGCAAGAAAACAAAACAAAAGAAAAGAAAAAAAAACTAAATAAAAATTGAACAATTTCACGGGCTACACATAATAAAATCTTATTTCTATCAAAACTTTTTGCGTGTGTTTATCTGATAATAAAAAAACAACATTAAAATTTATAGAAAGCTTTCATAGTGTTTACTCGACAGCATGGATACCCTGCAGTTTACCAAGATCTTACATTATAAAAAAATCTATGAGAGAAAATTCTTTTTTTTAATATATATTTTTTTTTGTGTGTCAAGTATCTGTTGTAATACTTTTTGCAGTGACTGTCTTTGCTTTCATTTGATTGCTCTTTGAATCCTTTGATAAATTCAAAGTCTGCTTTCTATTTTTTTTTTTTTTTTTCGTTTTTGGCAAACGTTTGTGTTGGCGTTGCTTTCTTATTGGAATTGACACGAAACTTTATTTGACGCAGCCAGCGGAAACTTAACATAACTCGTCACCATCGACGCGACGCGACGTCAACAACAACGACAAGCGACGACAGCGATGACTATTTTTGCTTCTAATTGGGAGAATAGCGGCATTTGTCGCGACAATGGTGGCAATAATGGCGCCCAAAACGCGCTGCTTGCTGCTGCCATCGCCATTGCCGCCGCCACCGCAGCCGCCGCTGCCGCTGCCGACTGATTTCTGTTTGCAAATCAAAGTTGGGCGTACGAGTGTCCGCACCCGTTTTATCCTGCATGTCCATACATGTGTATGTACATGTATTTATAACTGTATTACTTGCTGCTGGCTGTAGGTCGTGCCATTTTCGCACTCACTGTCGCGACGTGAGGACAATACGATGGCGAAATTCGTCGCCACAATTGCTAGTCTCATCTAATTGGGGCTGCTGCTGCTGCTCCTGCTGCATGCTAACTGTTTGTGTGTATAGTGTGTCTGTCTCTCTCTCTCTCTCTCTTACTCTGTCTCCCTTTCTTTTTGTGTCTGTGTGTGTGTGTGTGTGTGTGTGTAAGGGAAAGATGTTTATTTCATTGAGAAGTAAAAATGATGCCGACAAGTTGTCGTCGTACTGTTTGTCGCCGGCGTGCTTTGCTCAGTTCGTGGCGTGGACGCTGTCGTCGTTTTCGGCGTCGTTGATACTGAATTTTTGTAACAACTTCCGATGTTGCCGCCACTTGTTACGCACTTTGGCGCCCAACTAACTTTGCATCTCTGTGAGCGCGTTGATAGCGGTGACAGCATTACTTTGACTATTTTCTGTGTGTGTGTATGTGTGTGTAAATACTGATCAATTGTACATGCATATGTATGTATGTAAATACAACCACAAACTGTTAATATAACATATCAATCTCTGCCATAGATAATCTCTTAATGTATTTATTTAAATTAATTAAATTAAATATTAACTTATTTGATTTTTGTGCGTAAGGTGAGTTTGCAGCATAAACATCAAGTGTTGACAGCTGTGTTGTTATTTTAGCTTATTTAATGCTAAATGTAACTCTTTTTATTTCTAACTTTTTCTAGCTGCTCATTTTCATACATATGTATGTACATACATAGCTTATTTTAGCAATCAAAGCCTGGCAGCACTGATTGACAGCTTAAAATATCGATGAAGCGCTGAAAATATCGAAATTATGAATTGACCTTTGATCGATAATTGTATGATTTATGTTATAAAAATGTTAAACAGAAGTTTTGCTGAAATGAATATAAAAGAATAAGAAAATATTGTGGACTTTTAAAAGTACAAATGTATGAGAATACATAAGTACATATATGATCCATATCAATAGCAAAATTGTATATAATATAATTATAACAACGCGTAGAATTACATTACACATAAACCGTTATTACTGAAATTGAAATCCACAATTGTTTGTCATAAAGTAATGCGCAATGAAACCTTTGTCGCACACACACAAACACACACTCACATACATATAAAGACAATGCCTGCTGCTGTTTATATGTATATGTGATCGGTTATTGTTTTCAAATTGGCCAAAAACTGAAGGCGTCTCTATTCATGACATGATTAAGTCTCTGACGCGGCGACATTTTTCTTCTTTGTCTGTCGCGTCTCGCGCCATTTTTCTGTGAGCTGTGTAAGTACAGTGGAACGCATTGTATGTAGATTGTATTACAATTTCACTTTCATAGAAAAATAAACAGATGTACATGCACACATACATATGTATATGTACATATGTATGTATAGTTATGCAAATAGAATTTACTTGTATTACATATGTATGTACATCAATATATTGCAGTTGCGCATTTAATTAATCACAAAATATTGTGTTTGTCTTTGAGCAATGAATCTGTCCGTCTGTCTGTCTGTCTGTCTGTCTGCCTGTCTGTCTTTTGGCTTTAGTTTAGTTTTACCCCACGGTACACAGTACAACGCAGTGGTGTAGAGGGGAGGAGGGGCTGGGCTGCTGTAAGGACTTCTTTGCCAATGCGACGCCAAGGATGGACGCGGGCATTTCTTTATATGTATGATGAGGGGCAGAGAATTGAAGGAGGGGGGGAAGTGGTGTTCGTCGCTGTCGTTATGACTGTTATTGTTGCTGTTGCTGTTGCTGTTGTTATGGCTGGCGTTGTTTAGTTGACTTCGGGCCGCCAGTCGCCGTCTGCGTTACCGTCGCCATAGCGGTTGCCGCCACTGTTGTGCTGGAGACCGGCAGCCCGGCAGCTTTTGACTACTACCCGGCAGACCGGCAGCCAACATTCGACAGAAACGAAATGAAACGAAACTGCTGTGAGCAAAATATTCATACATATGTATGTATGTATGTATGTACATATAAAGATACATATGTATGTATGTACATATGTACATAGATACGAATAGGTTTAAGATTCAACACCATTGGAGACTCTAACTAGAAGCCAAGTGTCGCCAACTACAAATTTATTTACTATGTATTACTCTTCACTTTTTTACGCTCTTTCATTTTTTTTTCTTTCTTTCTATTGTTGTTGTTGTTCCCCTTTTTCATGTTTTGTTTTCAATTTATTTTTCTAGCTCAACTGTCGCCGCGGCGACTACTAATTGTAGACAAAACTTAATATGAGACTTAAGATTGATTTATTTTTTTTATTATAATTCAAAGAAAACTTGACTTCTTTTTTTTTTAATAAGAATTTTTGAAATAAAAAAAAAATTAATTTCTAAAAAATAAAAAAATTATTTTTAATATTTTTCTGGCAAGTATTAGAAATGCAAAATTTAAAATAAATATATAAAATAAATGTATAAAATAAATAAATAAAATAAAAATTAATTTCTAAAAAATTAAAAAAAATATTTTTAATATTTTTCTTGCAACTATTTAAAATTGTAAATCATGCAAATATTTAAAATAAATAAATAAAAAAAATTTTAATTACTAAAAAATTAAAAAAAAATATTTTTTATATTTTTTTGGCAAGTATTAAAATTGTAAAATATAAAATAAATAAATGAAAAATAAAAAAAAAATTATTTTTAATATTTTTTCTTTCTTTATTGCGAATCGTACAAATATATAAAATAAATCTGTATAAAAAAATTAAAAAAACAAAATTTTAATATTTTTTTTTAAATATTTTTCTTGCAAGGATTAAAATTGTTTTTTCATCTGGAATCATACAAATATATAGATATATATATATATATGCAGATATATATACAGAGCATGATATGCAATTGAATGAGTCAGAAATCAGGACATTTTGGCGGCATCAGTGGCGACGGCGCCTTGCTTACTGTGCCGAAGCAATGCGATGCGATGCGACGCGACGCGACACATCGTCTGCGTCAGTCTTAAGAATGCTCTGCGCAGTGTTCCACAAGTCACAAATGCGCACTGGCTGCCAATAAGCAGCCATATATAAGGATTGTGGCATACTTGGCGGCCGTTTAGTTCATATGAATACATGCAGCAGGACACACACATAACGGCAGCTGTGATTCCTTCTGCAACGGCTAAAAAGGATATTCGAATTTTTATATTTACGTACAGCAAACGGCAGCACATGATAAAATAACGCAACATTTTAAAATTCTAATTATTTTTTTTTAAAGAAAATTTCTGTGACTAAAGAAAAACAATTACTAATAAAAAAAACAAATACCAAAAAAATAATAATAATAATAAAAACAATTTAAAAAAAAAAGGAAAAAAGTGACTTGAAGTTGAACATTTTTTATGCACTTGCAATTGTTTTTAATGAAATTTTGTGTATTACATTTTGAAAATTTGGTAAGTCAGAAATTAAAAAATCAAAAAAAAATAAAAATAAAATAAAAACAAAATGTAAAAATTACAGATATATATGTATTAAATTTAAATTTAATTAATTTATTTTATGTAATTTTTTTTTTTTATTTTGAATTTTTAAATTTTTTTTATTTATTTAAAATAAAATAAATTTTTATTGCCAATATATCAAAAAAAAAATAATAATAATAGTAAAAACAAAATGTAAAAATTACAGATATATATTAAATTTAAATTTAATTTATTTATTTTATATAATTTTTTTTTTTACCTAAATTTTAAATTTTTTTTTTATTTATTTAAAATAAATAAATTTTTATAGCCAACATATAAAAAAAATATAATAATAATAGTAAAAACAAAATGTAAAAATTACAGATATATATTAAATTTAAATTTAATTTATTTATTTTACATGATTTTTTTTTTTAACTGAATTTTTAAATTTTTTTATTTATTTAAAGTAAAATAAATTTTTATTACCAATATATCAAAAAAAAAAATAAAAAACAAAATGTAAAAATTACAGATATTTATTAAATTTAAATTTAATTAATTTATTTTATTTAATTTTTTCTTTAACTCAATTTTAAATATTTTGATAAATATTTTTATTTAAAAACAAAAAAATTTTTTTTTGTTATTGCCAAAATGATCGCATAATAAATTATTTGAAATTATTTGTCGTACTAAATTTAACTAAATTTTAAATTTTTTGATATATATTTTTATTTAAAAAAAAAAAAATATATATATATATATATATTTAGTTGTTATTGCCAAAATGATCGCCTAATAAATACCGAAATTATTTGTCGTACAATTTTTCGGTATTGATTGACACACAGACGCCATCTAGCGGCTGCTAAGCACACTTAGTTTTTTTTTTGACTCTTCATGTATGTGTGTGTGCGTGCGAAGAGTGCGAAGAGTGTGTCAGAATAATAACGAGACAGGTGAGATTGTGTATGCTGTTAGATGAGAACAGTCAAGGTTTGTGTCTAGGCTAATTATGAGAAGTGATAAATTTCTTAGTAATTTCTATGTGCAAAATTTACTAAATGTGATTAAAGAGTGTGGCAAATGTTTGTATATTTTATAAACATATGTATAAAAAATAAATTAAATGTAAAATGTAAAGCAATGAGCGCAAAAATTGACAAGCATCAAATTGCCAAAGTCAGTTAAAAGCGAATGCGAGCAAGTGTAGCATGATAATGATGTTTGTTGTTGTTGTTGTTGTGCTTGTTGTTGTTGCGCTTGTTGTTGTTGCTGTGCTTGTTGTTGTTGTTGTTGTTGCTGATGAGTTGGTTTAAACTGGTTTACAGACTGCATGTTCATGCAGTCTTGTTTATTGACTGTTCTCAATTGTTGCTGTTCTCAGTTGTTGTTGTTGTTGTTTTGACTCTTTTTTAATGGTTTCTTAACAAGTTTTTAGTTGAAGTGAATCGCGAACGATGATATCTTATTAGTTGAAGTCTCCTAATTGCACAAGCTCATCTCGTGAGAAGTGCAGCATGCATACAATATATTGTGCAGGCATTCGTCATGGCGACCACCCAAGCATAATTGATTCACTGCATCAACAGCAACAGCAACTAGCAGCAGCACTAGCAGCAGCAGCAGCAGTCTGTGGCAACAACATCTGCTTTGCGATGTCAAGCTCAAACAGCAGCAGGCATAAAACAATGAGAGAGAGCAGCAGCATAATCCTCTAGAGACTGACAGCAGCAGCAGCAGCAGCAGCTCATCATCATTAACATCATCATTATGAACATTCGATTAACTTTAGTTTACAAAGTTGTGTTTCATTGCTTCACGTGTCATGCCGTGCAAAAAAGATCAGCAACGTTTTTTTTTTCTCTTTTTTTTTTTTTTTT
The DNA here is from genome assembly GCA_037044475.1 of Zaprionus obscuricornis. Lineage (NCBI taxonomy): Eukaryota > Metazoa > Arthropoda > Insecta > Diptera > Drosophilidae > Zaprionus > Zaprionus obscuricornis. The sequence continues at coordinate 6,825 of JBAMBR010001725.1, forward strand.
GATTTTCTAAGAATTTAACGAAAAACAAATAACAAGCCCCAAGACCCATAATCTGAAAGGAATTTCAGGCATACGCAAGTATGCTGCTAAATTAAGTGGCCCAAAACAACAACAACAACAACAAGAACAATAAAAGAAAGAGACAGCGAGAGAGCGAGAGAAGAAAAACGAAACCTGATACACTTTGGCATTTTTATACCCTGTATGCTTAGTATATTGCGGGTATATTATGACTTAGTGACAGCAGTTAATATGCATAACGCCCTTAAGTAGGCGTGGCACATATTATATAATATAATGCTAACTCAGCAGCGGCAGCAGACAAACTAACTTTCAATTTTTATGCCGGGTAACATATAGTCGCGCATATAAAGGCGACTGCAGCTTGCTTAATTGTTTTTTTTTATAGGCATTAAAACAGACAAATTGAGAAGAGATCTGTAAGATAAGATATATATTATATATAACTATATATATGAAAACTAAAAAAAATAAAAAATAATAAAAAAATTATATAAAATATTTTCATTTTTAATTTAATTTTTTTTTTTTGAAAATTTTGAACAACGATTAGTTGGTAAGATCGTCTTAGCCGCAGACCACAAAAACTTATAGTGCTGAAAACTGTCTTTGAAATTCTTCTCGTTGTTCTTTTGTTTCATCAACCAAAAAAAAAACTTACATAATTTATTCAAAGTCCAGCTGCAATTTCCTGTCGTGAGGTGAGTCAGTCTACAAACAGTCAGTGGCGAAGAGTCGCCCGCCAGCACAGCACAGTCGACTGTCGACTCGACGTCATCATCGAAACAGTCTGCGGTCCCAGCCTTAGTCTCAGTCCCGGTCCCGGTCCCGACCTGTTATTATCGTAATGACAGCAGCCTATTTGCTTTTATGTTTTCAAGTCGTCCAATGCAGAAAGACAATTATCTCTGCTGGAGCTGGACAGCCACAGCCTGTGCAGACTGCCCGATGCGTCTTTGATCTCTGTTCGCTGCCTAAGTATGCAATGCATGCATGCGTGTGTTTGTGTGTGTGTATTTTGTGCCGGTTTAGGGGCGCCACTGCTGAGAACGACATGAGCTCAAAAACTGCAACTGATATGCCCTTGATCGTGGCCATTCATCACATTTTATGCCGATTGATGTTAATCTCTTCTTCTTCTTCTTCTTTTCATTTGATACACTTTCATTAGCTCTTATTACATTGTTATTCCCATTGTCTATAATACTCATACTTTTATTACAGTTATCTAAGTTTATTTGATATTGTCTACATGTTTTTTGGCATTATTATATCAACTTCAAAAATATTTATTAATTCTTTTGAAAAATCTCTATTAGTAAAATTTTCAAATTACAATTTAAAATTGCGCACACATGAGCAAAAAATTGCGCGCATCCAACTTCATGTGAGTTTAAAAATTGCGTTGCGAATTGTGTGAGAGATAGAGTGAGCAAGCGAGAGCGAGAGCCACAGGTTATGCAAAGATGTTGAAAACCATATGACTCTCACTGCGCATTTTAACCGCGTATTGACAATGTATGCGTGCATGGCGTTTAACTGTATGCGAGAGAGGGCGCCAGTAAACTCACCACAATTCCGACAGACACAAAAACACACATATGCATGCTCTCTCTCAAAACGCAAGAAGCACTCGTTGTGAACGGACGTGGTTTTTTTTTCGTTTGCTACACGAACAGTTTTTATTAATTTTTTTATTTTGTTGCAAACGCGGGCGTAACCAACAAATAAATGAATGCAACGAAAATAAGCATGCATATATATCGTCCGCGTTTCGTTTTTCTACAACATTTATAACATTTTAGTTTTCAAACTTATTTCAATAGTTGCATAAATATTCGAGTGGTGCAAGTGAAAAAAAAGAAAAAAAACAAAAGTAAAGTGAATGGTTGCTTGCGCTTGCTTTACCGCTAACAGACGAGCAAAATTAAAATTCAATTTCCGTCGCCTTTGCCATCGTTGCCGTCGTCAACGATCACATAAAAGTATGGCCAATGCTCAATAGTGAAATAATTGAAATCCAGAAAAAAAATAAGAAACGACACAAATCAATGTGTAATAATAATTGTTCTATAAACAAAATGAGAAGTGTGCACAACTTGAATCAAATATACATACATACATACATACACAACACACACATACACATATGTACGTATAGCTAAAAGTGTAAGTGTGTGTGTGTGTTCTTATATATTTTTTGTTGAAATGCGACCAACCGCACGACGATTCGACTCCCTCGCGACGGCTAGTAACATACAAATATACTTACGTATGTACATACATATATAGTATTGTTACATACATAGAAATACATTCCTATATTGATCAATTATACATGCAAAATCAAACGATACGATGTACATACAATGTACATGCGTACATCAGAAAAAAAAAATTAAATACTCTTCACATTGTGTTTCCTTCTTTCCTGGTTAAATACTCAGCACTGAGACTTTCTTTGACATTAGTTTTTCTATTTCTTTCTTTCTTTGATAAAATATACAAACATACGCAAAGCGAATAAAAGAGAGAGAAAGAGAAAAAATGATATTTTTAATAGTTAAATGTTTGCAATTTATGAATAAAAACTGAGTATAAAATAATTATTTAAAGTAACATTTATTTATTGAAACTAAATAATCAATTGCAAAGTAAAATTTAATTTCAAAATGAAAAAATAATAATAAATAATAATTCTAAACAAACGAACACGAACGTAACAACAGTTAATGAAAGTTTCTTTAATTAATCAATGTTATCCGTTGTGTTGTTTTTTTTTTTTTTTTGTTTCTTGGACTCTATCGTTACGATAATTTCTATTGATAAATCGACGAATCATAGTCCGTGTATGAACATTGAAAATGTTGTATCGTGTCAATCCACAATACCGAAGACTACGAAGACGACGCGACAACAACGAAGACACCTGCCAACCAGCGAAACACATACACACACATGTATATGCATATGTATGTGTGTGTATGTGTGAGAGTGTGGACATGAGCTTACATATTTGGTTTAACTCTTCACCTTAACAATTCACATTAAGCGACAGTTAGCGCTCGTCCGCAATTCGCCAATTAAATAGTTTTTTTTTTTTTTTTGCAGCACAGTTATAAACTGAAACCCACACAAGTTTTTTTTTTTTCAACGTACATACATACATATCTATATATATTTATATGTATTAGTGTATGTGTGTGTGTGTGTATGTATATGTTTATGATTTAAGTACTAAATTGACCAAAAAATTAATGCTGACTTGTGAATAAAAAATTAGTGATCTGTCAGCGTCGTTCACTAAAATATAATAACGCGTAGAAAAAAAAAATTAAAATAAAAAAAAATAAGAATCAATTTTTGTGAATAATTGCAAAATTTGTTACGAATATTATTTAAATAATAAAGTTCTCTTTTATCTTTAGCAATAAATGTGAATTTTTGAAGAAATAAAGAAAAAACAAGTGAATGAAATTAATGCAAAATACATATCAGAAATTGCAATATATATCAATATAAAATCAACTTAAAGTACATATACATATAATATAATAAATAATTATATATATATATATATATATAACATATGATATATAATAAGGATTAATTGGATAAAGCCCATTAAAACACAGTAAGTAATTTTTTTTCTAGCTAATAAATCATAAAAATCATAAGTTCTATCGATAATTAATGATATTTATATGCTATGTACATACTATCGTACATAGTTTATACATATTTTCATTTATTTATGTTAATTCAATATTTAAGAACAATTTCAATACGAATTTTTATTAAATCCGTAAATTATTTTATATTGTTAAAAAAAATTAAAATAGAAAATCAACAATTCAATCGATAGCCAGCGATATATACATACTATCGTACATAGTTTATACATATATTTATTTATTTATATTAATTCAATATTTAAAGAATAATTTCTATACGAATTTTTGTCAATTTAATTAGTAAATTATTTTATATTTTAGTTTTTTCAGTAAAAATAAAAAAAAAATTAAAATAGAAAATCAACAATTCAATCGATAGTCAGCGATATTTACATACTATCGTACATAGTTTATACATATATTTATTTATTTATATTAATTCAATATTTAAACAATAATTTCAATACGAATTTTTTGTCAATTTAATTAGTAAATTATTTTATATTTAAATTATTTCAGTAAATAAAAAACTTCAAGTTGATAATTCTATCGATAGTCATTAATATTTGTATGCTATGTTAATGATATCATTTATTTATTTTAGTTCAATATTTAAACAATAATTTCAATACGAATTTTTAATTTCATCATTATTTAAATTATTTTATAATTTTAGTTAATTCATTTAAAAAATTAAACTACATTTTCCAAATTTTAGTGTAGACACAGTAATATTTTTTTTCATACATTGTTGCAAAAATTTGTGCTTATTATTTATTTTATTATTTTTTTTTATTTTTTTTTTTTTAATTTCTCTATACATTATATACAATGAATTTTTATGCATATATTTTGTGAACTTTAGTATGTGTGTGTATGTGTATATGTTTATACCAGCCGGCGCCATTACACTGTTAATGTGTGGGTGTGAGTGGCGCCAGCAATACACTTGCATTTACATATGCATGTGTGTATGTGTATATATATTTGTGTGTATGGGTGTATCTATGTTACAAATACACATGTACATGTGCGATTTTAGCAGTGTACGCACAAGAAGCAGCACACAAATAACAAAATATCATACATACACATACATACATACATATGTACATACATATGCATGTGATTTATGTGCAAACATATCAACGTACTTATTTTAATCGTGATCTTTTCTTTCTGATAGTGTTGTATGCCTCAAATTTAGACATCCTCGTTTCTCCTTTGTTCCACATTGCGGATGCCACCGCTGTCAGAGCGCTGCTGCCACAGGTCTAAAATTCTTATACTTGTTGAATTTTCAAAAGAATTCGGAAATGTGTTGGTTCTCACCGACACCGATACACCGACAAGCGGACATACAGTGTCATATACATACACACCACACACACACATATATACACATACATACAATGCTCTCTTTTGTGCACTTGCTCTTGTGCTGCTCTCTCACGCTCATGCTCTCTTGTATTTTTTTTTTTTATTCACCTCAAATTGTTGATTCTTCAACTTGTCAAACCGGCTGACAAAACGACCGAACGCACGACCCACCGACCGTCGCGTCGGTCTATCGTAGCATTGCTTTTGTTGTTGTAGTCGCTGCTCTTGCTTGTGTGTCGTTTCTGTTGTTGTTATTGTATTGCTGTTGCTGTTTGCTGGCGCTGTCGTCGTTGTCGTTGTTCGTGTCTGTCTGATATAAGTTTATATTGGTGGCGCCATTGCGACGACGACGCCGCCGCCGACATCGTTACTATTATTTCTTTTATTACGTTTACGTCAGTGGCGCCCACTGTGGCGCCTGTGCCGCACCGCGTCTCTTCACCTCTGCTCAACAAACAACATACGCTCTCTCGCTCGCTCGCTTATTCGTTCATTCACTCTCTCTCATTCTATTCACCACTCGTCTCGCCTCGTCGAGTAACGTTGTTGCCCTGCCTTTTGCTTTTTTCTTTTTTTTTTTTTTCTTCTTTTTTGCCTCTGGCTGGCACGCAAGCAAGTAAATTCAGAATGTTTGCGAGTATGCATACACACACACATACACAGTAGAGCAGAGCAGAGAGACACACATGCTTTAGTATGTATGTATATGCATTCCTATGTATGTATGTATGAGTATGAGTATGTTGTTGCTTGAGCATGTGGTCGTGCCGTCATGTCGGCGGCGCCACTGTTGTCGTTGCGATAAGGAGCGCAAGAAATGCCAGCAAGCTACTAGCGCGTCAGTCAGTCAGCCAGCAACAAAATGGTTGTAGAGTAGAGGCCCCACAGTATTATATTCAAGTTCTTCTTCTTCTTGTTGTTGTTGTTGCTGTTCGTCTTCTTCTTTTGCTTCTTCTCGTTAACTTGTAGCGCCGCTGCTGCTCTCTGTCAGTGCCAAGCCAAAGCCAGCGCCGCCAGCGTTAGCGCCATCGCCATCGTCAGCTTAATGCTGTGCCTGCCTGTCACCGCCGCCGTCGCTGCCGCTGCTGATGCTGCGCAGTCCATGTCCATACACATTACTCATGCGCTTGTTCATTCGCTTGCTCTGTCATACATATGTGTGGCGCATTTGAGCTTTTAAAAGCTTTGATAAGATGTCTAATAATGCATAATTATGTATGTAATGATGTACCATATGTAACTACAAAGAGTTGAATAGCAACATAAATTACTTGGAATTTTTAATTGATTTTCTAAATTCAAATTATAATTTAAGCAAATTTAAAATAAATTAACTTGAAATTTCAAATGAGAATTATAAATTCTTACGAGGAATTATTCTTCTTATTACGAGGCAGCAAAATTAGCGTATTTTATATTTTTAATATTTATATTAATATTTATATTTTTATTTTTGAATATCAACAACAAAAATTAATCAATGCATTTTTTTTCTTCTTTATTTTTTCATTGCAGAGTGCATATCAAAAGTAATTGGAAATAAGCACCAAAAAAAATAAAAAACATATCAACACACACACACACACATACACATACACAATAATTGATGTATGTATGTGTGCATATAAAGCAGAAGAAAAAAAATTAAACGCGAATATAAGGAAATCGCGACTTTCTAGTCAAAGTCTAATTTAAAAATAAAAATAAAATATACATAGTGATACATCGATGTATGTATGAATTGTGTATGTAAATAATATACATACATTAATCTAAACGTTGCAATAATAACTGTTAACGAAATTACGAGTCAATCAGTCAGCCATAAGTTGAGCCTCATTGACGGAGATCCCCCCACCGCGCATATCAAAAAAAAAGAGAATTGAGAAAAAGAGAACGACTTGACGGACCATTTGTGGAGTAGTAGTAGTAGTGCGTCTGTATAAAGTTGATTAAATTCAAATAATGCGCATACGATAAGATCGATGTTACCAAAAAAATTGATGTCCCTCCATGATATTCCTAAGCGAAAAGAAAAAAGAACTATTGCGTTATGCGACAAGAAACAATCCGGCTACGTGCGATGCAGATGGTATAGCGATACCCATACAGCGACCACAGCCGCAGCACCATCAACATCAACACCACCCTCATCATCAACAACATCTACATCATCATCAACATCATCAACATTCATCAACAATACAAATATCAATACCACCAACAACAACATTATGTGCCGCCGACTGTTGTTGCCAATATGCGTGTGCAGTGTGTGCGAACGATACTGTGAGAATACGGCAATTAAACACACCACCGCCACCATATTGCTTGATACCATGCTCCAACGATTACTCCGACTCGGCAGTCAACTATCATCAGATGAATCAACAACAGAATCAACAACAACAACAGAATGCAGAGGAGCCGACGGAGGAAATACAACATTGTCATACGGATGGCGAAATGGATATATCCGTGGAATCGGAATTGGATTATTCTTATATCAAAGGCGACTCCAGTTACGGAAGCTCTGGCGTCGACTTGTTGAGCGACGAAAACGAGCAATATCCAACAAGCATGCAGCAACATCATCAACATCATCATCATCATCAGACGCACACAATCAACACTTTTACCCCGCAACAACATTCAGATCCGGAGGCCAAGATGCCAACGCGATTACTTCCAGCGACGCAAACAACAACAACAACAACAGCGGCAACAACATTTGCAACGACAGCTGTAAAAATGTTTCGACATTGTTGCGGCGGCGGCAGCGGCAGCGGTGGACATACGACAGATACGAGCAGCAATGGTTCTATAACACGAAACAGTCCGCTTATCAGTCGACGTCACATACAGAATCATCATCGACAGCGCACATCTCCCACCATAACCACACCCACCAACACCTGCCCAATATATACAGAAGATGTACAGAAGATGCAGCATCCAATAATTGCAGGATACAGAACAACAACAACAGCCACAGCCATGCCACATCGGACACTAAGCCAAAATTTGAATGCACTATTGAAACCATTCAAAAACAAGCAAATGTCGGAATTGTTGCAAGCTGTCAAGAGTCGTGTGGATCCACAACAAACAATAGCAACAACCTACAGCAGCAACAACAACAACAACAATATGCAACAGCAACATGCCAATATCATCACGTCCAATACGCCGCCAAGTTACCTGCAGTGTATTCTTATCAAATGCACCTCATCCGTAAATGCAACACGTCCACAATCATCGGAACAACATGTGACAACATGTCAACTATTTTTTTGGTCCGATCTACGAAGTGCTGGCGAATTGCGACGTCTGCCAATTTGTCCCAGTGCTGGAGATTATGTCTATATCTGTTGCAATCCCTTGCACTGGTATCGCATAATGCAACCTTCTCCCATCATCAACGATTCAGGTAAGGAAAAAATACTAAAAAAAAATAAATTAAATAAAAGGAAAAGCAGAAATTTACGTTATGAGCTTAAGAAACTTTTAATGGGGGCAAATTATACTAATAATAGTAATAGTAATAACTATAATGTAATAGTTTACATCATGTATGTATTTATGTACATCATGTATATATGTATGTACCTATCATATATGTATGCATGTACATCATATTAGTATGCATATGCATCATGTATGTATGAGTATACATCATGTTAGTATGCATATGCATCATGTATGTGTGAGTGTACATCATGTATGTATGAGTGTACATCATTTTAGTATGCATAAGCATCATGTATGTGTTTACATCATGTATGTATGAGTGTATATCATGTATGTATGAGTGTACATCATGTATGTATGAGTGTACATCATGTATGTATGAGTGTACATCATGTATGTATGTGCTTACATCATTTAAGTATAGCATATATTTACGTACATACATCGTATGTACATCGTGTATGTGTGTTCATCATGTATATACATCATCATGTATGCCTGTACATTACTAGGGTATATCATGTGTGTATGTATGTATGTATGTACGTCATGTAAGTGTATCATGTGTGCGTGCATGTACATATGTACACAATGCCAGTATATCATGCGTGTATATATATACATCAGGTATGTACGTGTGTACATCATGTATGTCTTGTATGTATGCACATCATATTAATGTACATATATTAATTTTGTAATTATATATGCACATTCTGATGTATGTATGTACATCATGTGCATATACATGTACATACTAATGCATGCACATGTATGTATGTATGTATGTACATAAGAACAAAGTTGATTGCATAAAAGTTACAAGTTAGCACAAACATATTTTAAGTGCATTTAGTAAGCAGCACAATCTCAACAAACATAAAATATGTAAACACGTATTAACATTCATACATACATATGTATATGCACTGTGTACGAATGTGCGTGCGCGTACATTAAAAGCTCTACGCAAAATGCTCAACAAAACAAAACACAAATCGACATTCGACACAAGTCGAAAGCGACGACAACAAAGACGAAGAAGACGACGACGACGACGGCGGCGATGACTTCGACGGCGACGGCGACTAAATTCTTTTCAAAATAATTTGCGTAAATTTAGAACCTGGCGCCAGGAAATAATCAGGCGTCCGTCGCCAACGCAAATGGCGTACGTTGCGATTGCGAATCTTTTACTTGTTGTTGTTGTTCTTGTTATGTTTTTTTTTGTTTTTATTATTATTATTGTTGTTGTTTTTTCGGTGCGGTGCGTTTGAGATGAGTGAGAAATGTGAATGCGTTGAGATTGAGTAGAAGAAGAAGCAGAAGCAGCAGCAACAGAAAAACTTGAATGTTGCCAGAAAGCAAGAAAGTAAATGACACAGACAAAAAGTTTAAGTTAGCACGACTAGCGAAATGCGCTACAATTTGAATTGTTGACTTGTAATACAAATGCAGTTAAATTATTTTGATTTATTATTTTGCGACAAGAGTTCTACGAATGTGCAGAAATAAAAAAATATAAATAAAATATAAAAAATATAAAATATAAAAAAATATAAAATATAAAAAAATATAAAATATAAAATATAAAAAATAAAAATAAAATATAAAATATAAAAAATATAAAATATAAAAAAAAATATAAAATATAAAAAAAATATAAAATATAAAAAATATAAAATATAAGAAAAATATAAACTATAAAAAAATATAAAATAAACGAAAAAATATAAATAATAAAAAAATATAAAAAATAAAATATTAAAAAAAAAATAAAACATAAAAAAATATATATATAAAAAAATTATAAAATATAAAAAAATGTATAAAAAAAGAATATAAAAAAATAAAATAATAAAAAATAAAATATATAATAAATAAAATTTAAAAAAAATATAAAAAGAATAAAATAAAAAAATATGAAAAAAATAAAGTATAAAAAATATATATAGAAAAAAATAAAATAAAAATTGAAATAAAATAAAATATAAATAAAATAGAATAAATAAAAATAAATAAATTAAATTAAATAAAAATAAATAAATTAGAATAAATAAAAATAAATTAATTAAATTCAATAAAAATAAATAAATTAAATTAAATAAATAGAATAGAATAAATAAGATAAATAAATTAAATAAAATAAATAAAAAAAAAAATGAGAATTTCAGGCAATTATATTAAACCAAATAAATGTGTACAAATTTCCAATTTGGGAATCCCAAATAGGTAGCAATCGATTTATTTTCCCCTGCTTTTTTTTCTCAGTTTACTTTATTTATTTTTATTTTTTAGTCTTATTTTTTTTGTCTTATGATTCACGAAGAATTTGCACTTATAAATACGCAATGATTTTGTTATTGTGTTTTTACTAAATTGTATAGGGAAAATAATATACAAAGATATCTACCTACAAGATACATGTATGTATCTTTATGTATGTACATATGTATGTAAGTACATTTCGTTAATGGTAACAACTCGCTGAGCCTCTTACCAAGTTACCAACTTTGCCTTTAATGTTCATGTTAAAAAAAAAAAAAAAGGTTGTACACATTCCAGATACACGATGCTAAAGGTAAAGGTACCATAACTATGTGTATAAACATGCTTCGTGTTTTTTTTTTTTTTTTTTTGGTTGGTTTGTTGTTTTTGGAGAGGCATGGAAACGTGGTTCGTGCCACATTTACCTGTTGTTCTTTCCCAACTGGCGACAGACGCAAACCGCGCAGCATCTTTGGCAACAGCCTCGATTTTGTTGTCGTTGTCGTCGTCGTTGTCTGTCGTTTGTCGTCTGTCTGTCCCTGTTGGTGGTTGTTCTTGTTGTTGTTGTCTGGTCGGTGGAATTGACTTCCCGATATCGACAGTGTAGAAAGAGTCTCAGAGACTGTGAACTGAGGACCTGAACCTGGGACGGGTTTTTAATGATGGCGCCGAGCACATTAAACAACAAGTCGATAATGTTATTCCGTCCACATCGGCAAAAAAGGGAACACAGTTCCAGGAATTGTAGCGAACTCGAACTGTGCTCTGTTTTGGATCGACACGAGGGATGTACATACAACATCTACAGATGTATTTGTATTACGTGTATTATGTATCACTACTGTGTACTCTACATACATATATATAACATATATGTACATGTACATCATCCATACATGATGCATCCATTGTTCGCTCATTTAAGAATTCCTACAAAAAGTACAATTATGCGTGTCCATGAAAGCAAAGAAGAAAAAAAATTAAACTTTCTTACAAAGTATCTCAAAATATCATGTTAAACAAGTAAGAAAGCTTATAGTAGAGTTAGACTGTGCTCGACTGCTTGATACCCGGTATTCAAGAAAATTAAAAACTGCATACATAGATGTTATATTCTATATTTCTTATTACACTAATAATACTAATGCCGCTGATGGCGTGGTAAAAATTTGAAATCCTTAGCTCTTATAGTCTCTGTGATCTATGTAGGTGTTCATAGGGACGGACATGCTCCAAATGTTGATCCTGCGCAAGAATAAACATATTTTTTTGGGGTGCGCCTTATGCCTTCTTATGAGCGTTACATGCATTATTTATAGTCACAAAATCGTTGTATCCTTCATATTCTACGTTTACCGGATATAAAAAATATATGCATGGCTTCCTCAGCGCAAAGGATGCCCGCTACTAATGCATGTGTATTTATTTCTATTGAATCTTTGACATCTAAAATTTGAGCAAACTCTTTGCATCTATGGAATTTTAGTCTACAAATAATTATAAATTTCATTTTATTGCAACATTATATTTTCTTGGATTTCTTTGACGATCAATTGCATGATCATATAAATATCAAAAAATAAAATTCTTAATAAAAACATTTCTTTCCAGAGTATAGAAACGCAATGCTCGCTCAAAACCCTTTGATAACTTCTGCTTCTCACTTTCTATCTGCCACACACAAAAACTTCATCACATTGCGTCTCTGTTTTTTGTGGTTTTTTTTTTTTGCCGTTTCGCTCTTTATTTTTATGTGGAAACGATCCCCAAACCATCAACATCAATCATACAAAATGTCGAATACAGTGAATTGAGCAGCAAAAATCTGTTTTCAGATGGTCGACTAACTGACTGACTGACTGACGGTGTCTGTGTGTGTGTGTGTGTGTGCTTGGCGATTGGGTGCGATTCAACGCAACGCAACGACGCCACAATCACAGCCACAGCCACGCCACACTGTGCCGCTATACAATGGTGATTAAGGCAATGTTGGAATTTCGCTACTCCCTTCGGTTTTTTTTTTGGCTTGCCTTTTTTTTTTCATTAGGTCTTCAAGAATTGTTAGATTCGGACACATTGGTTGGAAGAAGGGCGGGAGGGGAGGTAAGGGAGTTAGGTTAGCAGAATGAGACGGCAAACAGCGCGCCGGACAAACTGTAATCAGGTTTAACTGGTACCCGGGGCCAAGCAAACGAATCGACTCCGAGTCGCGTTGCGTCGCGTTGTTGTGTCGATTCGACAGCGCCGTTTGACGACGACGACGCTACTACCAGCAGCAGCAGCAGTTGAACAACAACAAGGCAGCAGCAATGCTGCTGACGTCTGCAGCGCCAGCTTCCTCCGCTCCCAGCGGCAAGCGCAGCACATCAAACGATTTGTGCGCCAATAAAATGTCCCCCAATGCTGCTGCTGCTGGCGGCATTATTTATTTTATTTTATTTATTTATTTTTATTTTCGCCGCGTTGATGTTTGGCCGCGCTGCCACCGCCAACGTTGCTGGCTGCGCTTAAGTTTGTTTCTGTTTTTTTTTTTCATTCTGTTTCTGTTTCGGATTTGCTTTGCTTTTGGTTTTTATTTTATTATTTTTTTTTCAGCTTCTTCTTCTATGTAGTAGTAGTAGTCGTAGTAGTAGTAGCATGAACATTCATACATATGTATGTACATATGTATGTATATTATATATATATATATATATATATACATATATGCTTATATTTTCGAATACTAATATTGTACTATTTTTGTGAGACATGATCTCATCGCACAGCTCGTCTTAAACACGCGCATATCAAGCTTTTAAGGCGGCCCGCGTGTAGTAGTCGTCGTCGTCGTCGTCGTAGAGTCTTTTGGGTAACTCCACACCACAAACTGCTTACAATTAATAGTCCAAAAATCACAAAACTTATTGCGCATCATCGAAGTCGTTGTCGTCGTCTCCCCATGGGGATAACCATGCATACATACATGCATACATACATACATACATACATGCATACATACATACATACATACATACATACATACATACATACATATGTACAAATAATTATAAACATAATATGAAATATGCTTTGTTTTTTTTCTTTGTATTTCATTGATATTACGAGAAACTCTCACGATTCATACAGACAGTGTATTATTTTACACTTTTGTGTTTAGCAAAAAAAAAAACAAAAAAAACATAATTGAAAATTGAAGCAAAAAAAAAAAATTGGATGATAATACAGTTGAGTCTCGATAATTCGAAATGGCACGGTGATCATATTGTTTACGAATTATGGAGTATTTCCAATTATTTTATTTATTGAATTTCTTTTCAAGGGAACAGAAATGTTTACGAATTATTGAGAATTTCGAATTAACGGGGTACGAATTATCGCGACTCGACTGTATAACAGAAAATTTTATTTATTTGCAAAATTTATTTATAATTTTTAAAGAGATTTAGAAAAATGAGCTGAAATTTTGATATAGCTTCATCATTTAATATTAGTTTAAACTCAAGATTAATCAAACTAATTTCTGACATATTTTAAACAAATTTCAAAAATTTTAATTCTAATATTATAATACTAAAATGTCAAAATTAGAGAGTATTAGTTCGTCATGTAGAATCAGAAAAAAGATCACTTCGACATAGACATTAAGAAACTTTTCTTAAGAACAGTTTAAACTCTTTCTTAAATACACTTGCTCAGAGTCTTTTCCCATGATTTTGTAATTTCCAGAAATAACATGAAGTTTTATATATTATTTATAATTTAGATTTATATATTATTTACATTCTGATCATGTTTTCTGATCTGACATATAAAATGCAATGCGGACTGCTATAAAATGTAGATGATGATACATAAGAATAATTTGACCAAAGTTTTACGTATAAAAAAATTATTAGGATGCATTTGCAGTAAACTCATTTTTGGATATTTTAGCTTGAATTATATAATATTTATAATTCAGATTTACATATACAGTAGATTCCGCTTATAGCGACTTTTAAGGGACCTACGATTTTACGTCATTATACCCGGAAGACACACTAACCGAAAGGAGTATAAGTTTGCATGGGACCAATCAAGCCAACGAGTTTTAGTCGCAGTAACCGGACGGACGCTTTAAGCAGAGTCGTAATAACCGGATTCTACTGTATATTATTTATATTCTGAGCATGTTTTCTGATCTGACAAATAATTTGCAATTGATACATAAGAATACTTTGACCAAAGTTTTACGTATAAAAAAAAAATTAGGATGCATTTGTAGTAAACTTAAGTTAGGATATTTTAGCTTGAATTATATTTATTTTTATTATGTACCGTACCAAGCGATCAATTTCGTATTAACTTAAATTAGACAGAGCAAAAAAAAAAAAAAAAAAAAAACCCGTTCATATTGAAGAACAGCCTCTTTTTTTTCTGTTTTTTATCGGTCCACCACCGGTTGACATTTCGGGTTGAATCGTTGATGTCGATGTTGATGTTAATGTTGATGCAATCAAAAGTATTTTATTGTGGCGCGCCTTTCTAATTGATTAATTCATGAATTGAATTGAAATGAAATGAAATTGAAAACCATATTAATGCAAAATAGAGACAGTATCACATAAAATGAATGCTTCTCGTTATAATTTAACAGTTATATATTCGCAAAATATTAGATGTAATGTCATGGAGAATTGTATGTTCTTTTTTTATTACTTTTACTCGTTTTGTGAGTTTAATTTATTGATATATTTCATATATAGTATATAGAAATTATACTTAATTTTTTTGATAATAAAATTAAAAAGTCATAAATTTATCTTAATAAGATAAAGTTATATTTGTCATGGAAGTTATTGCTATTTAATAATTAATTACTTTTGATTAGCTACAATTTTTCTTATATGTTACTACAAATCAATTTTGGACTTTCCATTAATAATAATGCTTGTATTAATAAATAAACAGATAAGATTGGAAAAAATGATAAAAAAAAAAAAAACAAAGCGCAAAAAAAGTGTAAAAAAAACAAATGTTGATGGTCATTCAACTATTTGTCATAGAATATTTTATGTTGAAATTATTTTATAAATTTTTTTATTACTATACATTCATATATGTAACTATGTATATGCCCCATATATATTTCATATATAGAGTATTCACAACTCTCTCTCTCTCTCTCTTTCTGTCTTTTGCACTTGCAGATTCCACACTACCGCCGTATCAGCGCTCAAAAATGCTGAGACTAAAAGACACAGGTATGTACATACATACATTTGATGACTTGAAATTTCAGTTGAATGAAAAAAAAAATATATTGAAATATTTCATTTATTTTATATTTATGTATATAGATTCCGAGGAAAACACACAAAAGATCGAAAGATCAACGGGAGTCGTCGCGTGGTCCGCTGGCAACCAGAGCCACAGCAACAATCAGCACAGCCAAAGCATTTCGAGCATCATCAAGCAAGCAGCGGAGTCAGAGTTGTATGTGCCAAGTCTCGAGTCTTTCACCACCGATGGCAAAGGTGAGTTTGTGGCCCTATTTTTACTCTCTCTCTTCACTTTGGCTCTCTTCTGTTTTTGTTCTTGTCTTCAGAGCGAGGCGGCTTAATTGAGCAAAGCACTTTCATGCATTTGTGTTTGTGTGTGTGTGTCTATATTTTGTACCTACAGTGAGAATATGAAATACATACATATACATTTATATATATACATGTGTGTGTGTGTATGGGGAGCAGCGGCGGCAATAGTCGCGTGCGTGTGTTTGAGCACGCCGGCACTGGTCGAGGGCAGAGAGTCGTGAAAGAGCGATAGAGAGGGAAATATATAGAGAGAGAGAACAAGCAAAAGCAGCGCAGCGCAGTCAAGTTGTTTGTTGGTTTGTCGTTCGTGGCGCCAGCTTGCCGCGTCAGGTCGTCACTTTCTATATTGATATTAACTTTTAAGCGAAAACAGCAAAAACGACACGAAAATAAATAATGAGCGAAAAACAAATACAAACAGTGCGAGGCGAATTCGTATGCGAATGCGAATGCGAATATGAATGTGAATGTGAAGAGAGGCGACGACAACGGGGCAGCAGCAGCAGCAGCAATCTTTTGCTTGCTTGCTTATGGTCGCGCCGGACGCGGGAGTGGCTGGCCTGTGTGTAGCTTTTAGCAGTGGCTGTGCCGCCTGTGCCTGTGGCTATAGTTGTTGCTGTGACTGTGACTGTGTCTGGTTATCGGCAACACTAGCTACACACGTTGAAAGGGTGTGAGAAGGAGAATGACAATGAGAAGAGTGTGGAGTGGATTGGAGGGGGAGTGGTGGGACGGTCAGAGGTAGTGGCGTTATGACTATGATATCATTCATGGCACTGCCGCTGCTGCCGCCAACGCTACCATGAAACTGGACAATATTTTTCTCTCTCTCTCTCTGTCTCTCTCTGTCTTTGTCTCACTCTCTTTTATTGCCTTTTCGAGGCGACAAACTGACGGAAAAGCTTTTAATTTTAAATGGGCCGTTAGCTTAGCGCCGCTAAAAATAGCAACAACACAACACTTGCATGCATCTCTCCAGCAAATCGATGAATTTTTTTTTGTTTTTTTTTTTATATTTATTTTTGATATTGCAATATATGAGAATCGATAAGAACTTGATCGCCGCTCGCTCTCAATTAATAATGTCTACTAATAATAATACAAATACATAAACATAAATGTAAATGTCTATAATAGCGTCATTAATGCGTTTATCTTTAAATCTACTTCTTTTTTTATGTTCATGTTCATCATGTTCTATCAGCAGCGAGAGTTAAAAGTCCAAAAAAATAAAATAAAATAAAATAACAAAGCGACGATCTTTCTACTCTTTCCATGTGCTACACTAACTGCAATAAAAAGCATTTTATATGCTTGCAAAGTGTAGATTGATTTTGCCTAGAAGCTTGTAAGCAGCAGTGGAAGATTTGATAGATACTATAAGATATATATACAGTAGAATCCGGTTATAGCGACTTTCAAGGGACCGATGATTTTACGTCGTTATACCCGAAAGACGCACTAACCGAAAGGAGTTTGTATGTATAAGTTTATATGGAGACCAACCAAACCATTGAGTTTTTGTCGTAATAACCGGTCGGACACTATAAGCACTATAAGTCGTTATAACCGGATTCTACTGTATGTATGCTTGATCACCATTAAAATCTGATGCCAAAATCCGCAAATCAGTCAGTTTGTCCGATGATTTCAATAAAACTTGGACAAAAATTGTATAAAAACCGAAACAGATCGAATCGGAGCACTATATCATATAGCTGCCATAGGAATAATCAGCCGAAAAATTGACTTTTTGTAGGAAAACCAATTATTTTCTTAAGTTAATCAGTTGAAACTTACAAAATTTGAGTTTATAGATGACGAATACATGTCAGTCATGTTTTGATGAAAGTCGGACTAGTATATCGTATAGCTGCCATAGGAACGATCAATTGAAAATGAAATTTTTGTATAAATATAATTATTTTTTCTTAAGATTTTGGACTGAATCTTATAGCAAATGAATTTAGCGACAACTTATAGATGTTAGCTAAATATCAGACTACTAAATCTATATAGCTGCCATAGGAAGTAACGATTGAAAATTTGAATTTTTAGCATGAAAATACTTTCATTGACACCTCCAAGTGTATAAAAACTTCGACATGTTGCGGATAATTTTAGCTTACTGCTTATAGATGTAATACGATCGTTTTTTGATAGTGATTGTGGTTAATTTTGTGAGAAAGGTCAATGAAGTCATTTATACTACTAATATCATATGAATTTAATGTCTATATAAAATTGGATGATGCTGTGTATAACATAATAAATGCATAAAGAAAAATTATGTACAAAGTTGTAATTACAAAGTATTATAAATGCAGTTTACATAGTGTGTTAATGTACATTATGTATGTATGCCATGACATGTGTGGCCACTAAACAATTTACACTGTGCACTCGCACACACATACAAACATACAAAAACAAACACACGCACAGGTAGAATATAAAAACAAATTCTATATTTAAAGATGATGTAGCAGCGGCCCGTGGATGCGCGCATGCATACATGCATGTATGTACATAGCATACATATGCAGGTGCATATGCATACACACATTGACCGAAAAAAAAAAAAAAATATAAAAACAAAATAAAATAAAAATAAAAAGAAAAACAAAAAAAACAAACGGCCGAACGGCGGCGCTAAGAAATCCCACAGAGTCGCAATACAAAGCGAAATGGCGGCGCGGCGCGCTGCTCATCGATGGCGTGTGCCGGAGCAGGGGCCATTGGCGCCAAAGCAACGGCAGCGCCCTGCATAACCCCACCACACACCTCTCTCGCTCGCTCTACATCACACATATACATCTTTCACTCAACAATGTGGTGAGAATTGCAAGACTAAACAGTGTGTACACAATGTACATATATTTTATATACATTGTACATAGTTATGTATGTATGTATGCATGCATATAGGGATGCATTTACATATACATGTATGCATATGTACATAAATATGTATGTACATACATATGTTGCGTAAATAATTGAATATGCAATTGCATGTGAATGTGCATACAACTTATGCATATGCGTGTACATATGTATGTGTGTA
>JBAMBR010001726.1:0-18634 GCA_037044475.1 Zaprionus obscuricornis
ATGTGTATAAACATGCTTCGTGTTTTTTTTTTTTTTTTTTTGGTTGGTTTGTTGTTTTTGGAGAGGCATGGAAACGTGGTTCGTGCCACATTTACCTGTTGTTCTTTCCCAACTGGCGACAGACGCAAACCGCGCAGCATCTTTGGCAACAGCCTCGATTTTGTTGTCGTTGTCGTCGTCGTCGTCGTTGTCTGTCGTTTGTCCCCGTTGGTGGTTGTTCTTGTTGTTGTTGTTGTTGTTGTTGTTGTTGTTGTTGTTGTTGTTGTTGTTGTCTGGTCGGTGGAATT
Organism: Zaprionus obscuricornis; assembly: GCA_037044475.1. Classification (NCBI taxonomy): domain Eukaryota; kingdom Metazoa; phylum Arthropoda; class Insecta; order Diptera; family Drosophilidae; genus Zaprionus; species Zaprionus obscuricornis. Next base: position 288 of record JBAMBR010001726.1, read on the forward strand.
GACTTCCCGATATCGACAGTGTAGAAAGAGTCTCAGAGACTGTGAACTGAGGACCTGAACCTGGGACGGGTTTTTAATGATGGCGCCGAGCACATTAAACAACAAGTCGATAATGTTATTCCGTCCACATCGGCAAAAAAGGGAACACAGTTCCAGGAATTGTAGCGAACTCGAACTGTGCTCTGTTTTGGATCGACACGAGGGATGTACATACAACATCTACAGATGTATTTGTATTACGTGTATTATGTATCACTACTGTGTACTCTACATACATACATATATATAACATATATGTACATGTACATCATCCATACATGATGCATCCATTGTTCGCTCATTTAAGAATTCCTACAAAAACTACAATTATGCGTGTCCATGAAAGCAAAGAAGAAAAAAAAATTAAACTTTCTTATAAAGTATCTCAAAATATCATGTTAAACAAGTAAGAAAGCTATAGTAGAGTTAGACTGTGCTCGACTGTATGATACCCGGTATTGAAGAAAATTGAAAAATGCATACATAGATGTTAGATTCTATATTTCTTATTACACTAGTAGTACTAATGCCGCTGATAGCGTGGTAAAAATTTAATGCGAAAAATTTAGAAATCTCTAGCTCTTATAGTCTTTGTAATCTATGTAGGTGTTCATAGGGAGCGGACCTGCTCCAAATGTTGATCCTGCGCAAGAATAAACATATTTTATGGGGTGCCTTATGCCTTTTTATGAGCGTTACATGCATTATTTATAGTCACAAAATCGTTGTATCCTTCATATTCTACGGTTACCGGATATAAAAAATATATGCATGGCTTCCTTAGCGCATAGGATACCCGCATGTGTTTTTATTTCTATTAAATCTTTGACATCTAAAATTTGAGCAAACTCTTTGCATCTATGGAATTTTAGTCTACAAATAATTATAAATTCTATTTTATTGCAACATTATATTTTCTTGGATTTCTTTAACGATCAATAACATGATCATATAAATATCAAAAAATAAAATTCTTAATAAAAACATTACTTTCCAGAGTATAGAAACGCAATGCTCGCTCAAAAAAACCCTTTGATAACTTCTGCTTCTCACTTTCTATCTGCCACACACAAAAACTTCATCACATTGCGTCTCTGTTTTTTGTGGTTTTTTATTTTTGCCGTTTCGCTCTTTATTTTTATGTGGAAACGATCCCCAAACCATCAACATCAATCATACAAAATGTCGAATACAGTGAATTGAGCAGCAAAAATCTGTTTTCAGATGGTCGACTAACTGACTGACTGACTGACGGTGTCTGTGTGTGTGTGTGCTTGGCGATTGGGTGCGATTCAACGCAACGCAACGACGCCACAATCACAGCCACAGCCACGCCACACTGTGCCGCTACACAATGGTGATTAAGGCAATGTTGGAATTTCGCTACTCCCTTCGTTTTTTTTTTTCTTTTTTTTTTTTGGCTTGCCTTTTTTTTTTTTTCATTAGGTCTTCAAGAATTGTTAGATTCGGACACATTGGTTGGAAGAAGGGCGGGAGGGGAGGTAAGGGAGTTAGGTTAGCAGCAGAATGAGACGGCAAACAGCGCGCCGGACAAACTGTAATCAGGTTTAACTGGTACCCGGGGCCAAGCAAACGAATCGACTCCGAGTCGCGTTGCGTCGCGTTGTTGTGTCGATTCGACAGCGCCGTTTGACGACGACGACGCTACTACCAGCAGCAGCAGCAGCAACAACAAGGCAGCAGCAATGCTGCTGACGTCTGCAGCGCCAGCTTCCTCCGCTCCCAGCGGCAAGCGCAGCACATCAAACGATTTGTGCGCCAATAAAATGTCCCCCAATGCTGCTGCTGCTGCTGGCGGCTGATATGCAAACATTATTTATTTTATTTTATTTATTTATTTTTATTTTCGCCGCGTTGATGTTTGGCCGCGCTGCCACCGCCAACGTTGCTGGCTGCGCTTAAGTTTGTTTCTGTTTTTTTTTTTCATTCTGTTTCTGTTTCGGTTTTGCTTTGCTTTTGGTTTTTATTTTATTATTTTTTTTTTCAGCTTCTTCTTCTATGTAGTAGTAGTAGTCGTAGTAGTAGTATGAACATTCATACATATGTATGTACATATGTATGTATATATGTATATGCTTATATTTTCGAATACTAATATTGTACTATTTTTGTGAGACATGATCTCATCGCACAGCTCGTCTTAAACACGCGCATATCAAGCTTTTAAGGCGGCCCGCGTGTAGTAGTCGTCGTAGAGTCTTTTGGGTAACTCCACACCACAAACTGCTTACAATTAATAGTCCAAAAATCACAAAACTTATTGCGCATCATTGAAGTCGTTGTCGTCGTCTCCCCATGGGGATAACCATGCATACATACATACAGACATACATACATACAGACATACATACATACATACATACATACATACATACATACATACATACATACATACATACATACATATGTACAAATAATTATAAACATAATATGAAATATGCTTTGTTTTTTTTCTTTGTATTTCATTGATATTACGAGAAACTCTCACGATTCATACAGACAGTGTATTATTTTACACTTTTTGTGTTTAGCAAAAAAAAAAACAAAAAAAAAACATAATTGAAAATTGAAGCAAAAAAAAAAATTGGATGATAATACAGTTGAGTCTCGATAATTCGAAATGGCACGGTGATCATATTGTTTACGAATTATGGAGTATTTCGAATTATTTTCAAATTATTTATTAAATTTACGAATTATTGAGAATTTCGAATTAACGGGGTACGAATTATCGCGACTCGACTGTATAACAGAAAATTTTATTTATTTGCAAAATTTATTTATAATTTTTAAAGAAATTTGAAAAAATGAGCTGAAATTTTGATATAGCTTCATCATTTAATATTAGTTTAAACTCAAGATTAATCAAACTAATTTCTGACATATTCTCTCATGTAGAATCAGAAAACAAATCACTTCGACAAAGACATCCAGAAATTTTTCTTAAGAACAGTTTAAACTCACTCTTTCTTAAATACACTTGCCAAGAGTTTTTTTTTCCCATGATTTTGTAATTTCCAAAAATAACATGAAGTTCTATATATTCTTTATTTATTTAAATTTATATATTATTTATATTCTGAGCATGTTTTCTGATCTGACAAATAAAATGCAATGCGGACTACTATAACATGTAGATGATGATGATGATACATAAGAATAATATGACCAAAGTTTTACATATAAAAAAATTATTAGGATGCATTTGCAAATAAATAAATAATATTTATAATAATAATTATAATGTTTTCTGATCTGACAAATAAAATGTAATTGATACATAAGAATAATTTGACCAAAGTTTTATGTATGGATAAAAAAAAATTTTAGGATGCATTTGTAGTAAACTTAAGTTAGGATATTTTAGCTTGAATTATATAATATTTATAATTCAGATTTACATATACAGTAGATTCCGCTTATAGCGACTTTTAAGGGACCTACGATTTTACGTCATTATACCCGGAAGACACACTAACCGAAAGGAGTATAAGTTTGCATGGGACCAATCAAGCCAGCGAGTTTTAGTCGCAGTCGTTATAACCGGATACTACTGTATATTATTTATATTCTGAGCATGTTTTCTGATCTGACAAATAATTTGCAATTGATACATAAGAATAATTTGACCAAAGTTTTATGTATGTATAAAAAAAAAATTAGGATGCATTTGTAGTAAACTTAAGTTAGGATATTTTAGCTTGAATTATATTTATTTTTATTATGTACCGTACCAAGCGATCAATTTCGTATTAACTTAAATTAGACAGAGCAAAAAAAAAAAAAAAAAAAACCCGTTCATATTGAAGAACAGCCTCTTTTTTTTTCTGTTTTATCGGTCCACCACCGGTTGACATTTCGGGTTGAATCGTTGATGTCGATGTTGATGTTAATGTTGATGCAATCAAAAGTATTTTATTGTGGCGCGCCTTTCTAATTGATTAATTCATGAATTGAATTGAAATGAAATGAAATTGAAAACCATATTAATGCAAAATAGAGACAGTATCACATAAAATGAATGCTTCTCGTTATAATTTAACAGTTATATATTCGCAAAATATTAGATGTAATGTCATGGAGAATTGTATGTTCTTTTTTTATTACTTTTACTCATTTTGTGAGTTTAATTTATTGATATATTTCATATATAGTATATAGAAATTATACTTAATTTTTTTGATAATAAAATTAAAAAGTCATAAATTTATCTTAATAAGATAAAGTTATATTTGTCATGGAAGTTATTGCTATTTAATAATTAATTACTTTTGATTAGCTACAATTTTTCTTATATGTTACTACAAATCAATTTTGGACTTTCCATTAATAATAATGCTTGTATTAATAAATAAACAGATAAGATTGGAAAAAATGATAAAAAAAAAAACAAAGCGCAAAAAAAGTGTAAAAAAAAAAAAAATTTTGATGGTCATTCAACTATTTGTCATAGAATATTTTATGTTGAAATTATTTTATAAATTGTTTTATTACTAAGCATGCATATATGTAACTATGTATATGCCCCATATATATTTCATATATAGAGTATTCACAACTCTCTCTCATTCTCTCTCTCTCTTTCTGTCTTTTGCACTTGCAGATTCCGCACTACCGCCGTATCAGCGCTCAAAAATGCTGAGACTAAAAGACACAGGTATGTACATACATACATTTGATGACTTGAAATTTCAGTTGAATAAAAAAAAAAATATATTGAAATATTTCATTTATTTTATATTTATGTATATAGATTCCGAGGAAAACACACAAAAGATCGAAAGATCAACGGGAGTCGTCGCGTGGTCCGCTGGCAACCAGAGCCACAGCAACAATCAGCACAGCCAAAGCATTTCGAGCATCATCAAGCAAGCAGCGGAGTCAGAGTTGTATGTGCCAAGTCTCGAGTCTTTCACCACCGATGGCAAAGGTGAGTTTGTGGCCCTATTTTTACTCTCTCTCTCTTCACTTTGGCTCTCTTCTGTTTTTGTTCTTGTCTTCAGAGCGAGGCGGCTTAATTGAGCAAAGCACTTTCATGCATTTGTGTTTGTGTGTGTGTGTGTGTGTCTATATTTTGTACCTACAGTGAGAATATGAAATACATACATATACATTTATATATATATACATGTGTGTGTGTGTATGGGGAGCAGCGGCGGCAATAGTCGCGTGCGTGTGTTTGAGCACGCCGGCACTGGTCGAGGGCAGAGAGTCGTGAAAGTGCGATAGAGAGGGAAATATATATAGAGAGAGAGAGAACAAGCAAAAGCAGCGCAGCGCAGTCAAGTTGTTTGTTGGTTTGTCGTTCGTGGCGCCAGCTTGCCGCGTCAGGTCGTCACTTTCTATATTGATATTAACTTTTAAGCGAAAACAGCAAAAACGACACGAAAATAAATAATGAGCGAAAAACAAATACAAACAGTGCGAGGCGAATTCGTATGCGAATGCGAATGCGAATATGAATGTGAATGTGAAGAGAGGCGACGACAACGGGGCAGCAGCAGCAGCAGCAATCTTTTGCTTGCTTGCTTATGGTCGCGCCGGACGCGGGAGTGGCTGGCCTGTGTGTAGCTTTTAGCAGTGGCTGTGCCGCCTGTGCCTGTGGCTATAGTTGTTGCTGTGACTGTGACTGTGACTGTGTCTGGTTATCGGCAACACTAGCTACACACGTTGAAAGGGTGTGAGAAGGAGAATGACAATGAGAAGAGTGTGGAGTGGAGGGGAAGGGGTGGGACGGTCAGAGGTAGTGGCGTTATGACTATGATATCATTCATGGCACTGCCGCTGCTGCCGCCAACGCTACCATGAAACTGGACAATATTTTTCTCTCTTTCTCTCTGTCTTTGTCTCACTCTCTTTTATTGCCTTTTCGAGGCGACAAACTGACGGAAAAGCTTTTAATTTTAAATGGGCCGTTAGCTTAGCGCCGCTAAAAATAGCAACAACACAACACTTGCATGCATCTCTCCAGCAAATCGATGAATTTTTTTTGTTTTTGTTTTTTTATTATTTATTTTTGATATTGCAATATATGAGAATCGATAAGAACTTGATCGCCACTCGCTCTCAATTAATAATGTCTACTAATAATAATACAAATACATAAACATAAATGTAAATGTCTATAATAGCGTCATTAATGCGTTTATCTTTAAATCTACTTCTTTTTTTATGTTCATGTTCATCATGTTCTATCAGCAGCGAGAGTTAAAAGTCCAAAAAAATAAAATAAAATAAAATAACAAAGCGACGATCTTTCTACTCTTTCCATGTGCTACACTAACTGCAATATAAAGCATTTTATATGCTTGCAAAGTGTAGATTGATTTTACCTAGAAGCTTGTAAGCAGCAGTGGAAGGTTTGATAGATACTATAAGATATATACAGTAGAATCCGGTTATAGCGACTTTCAAGGGACCGATGATTTTACGTCGTTATACCCGAAAGACGCACTAACCGAAAGGAGTTTGTATGTATAAGTTTATATGGAGACCAACCAAGCCATTGAGTTTTCGTCATAATAACCGGTCGGACACTATAATCGGAGTCGTTATAACCGGATTCTACTGTATGTATGCTTGATCAGCAGTAAGATCTGTTGCCAATAGCTGCATATTAGTCAATTCGTCCCTTGATTTCAATAAAACTTGGACATAAATTGTATAAAAATCGAAACAGATCGAATCGGAGCACTATATCATATAGCTGCCATAGGAATGATCAGCCGAAAAATTGACTTTTTGTAGGAAAAAACATTTATTTTCGTAAGTTAATCAGTTTAAACTTACAAAATTTGAGTTTATAGATGACGAATACATGTCAGTCATGTTTTGATGAAAGTCGGACTAGCATATCGTATAGCTGCCATAGGAACGATCAATTGAAAATGAAATTTTTGTATAAATATAATTATTTTTTCTTAAGATTTTGGACTGAATCTTACAGCAAATGAGTTTAGCGACAACTTATAGATGTCAGCTAAATATCGGACTACTAAAGCATATAGCTGCCATAGGAAGTAACGATTGAAAATTTGAATTTTTAGCATGAAAATATTTTCATTGACACTTTCAAGTGTATAAAAACTTCGACATGTCGCGGATAGTTTTTGCTTACTGCTTATAGATGTAATACGATCGTTTTTTGATAGTGATTGTGGTTAATTTTGTGAGAAAGGTCAATGAAGTCATTTATACTACTAATAACATATGAATTTAATGTCTATATAAAATTGGATGATGCTGTATAACATAATAAATGCATAAAGAAAAATTATGTACAAAGTTGTAATTACAAAGTATTATAAATGCAGTTTACATAGTGTGTTAATGTACATTATGTATGTATGCCACGACATGTGTGGCCACTAAACAATTTACACTGTGCTCGCACACACACACACATACAAACATACAAAAACAAACACACGCACAGGTAGAATATAAAAACAAATTCTATATTTAAAGATGATGTAGCAGCGGCCCGTGGATGCGCGCATGCATACATGCATGTATGTACATAGCATACATATGCAGGTGCATATGCATACACACATTGACCGAAAAAAAAAATATAAAAACAAAATAAAATAAAAATAAAAAGAAAAACAAACGGCCGAACGGCGGCGCTAAGAAATCCCACAGAGTCGCAATACAAAGCGAAATGGCGGCGCGGCGCGCTGCTCATCGATGGCGTGTGCCGGAGCAGGGGCCATTGGCGCCAAAGCAACGGCAGCGCCCTGCATAACCCCACCACACCTCTCTACCTCTCGCTCGCTCTCCATCACACATATACATCTTTCACTCAACAATGTGGTGAGAATTGCAAGACTAAACAGTGTGTACACAATGTACATATATTTTATATACATTGTACATAGTTATGTATGCATGTATGTATGTATGTATGCATGCATAGGGATGCATTTACATATACATATGCATATGTACATAAATATGTATGTATGTACATATGTTGCGTAAATAATTGAATATGCAATTGCATGTGAATGTGCATACAACTTATGCATATGCATGTACATATGTATGTGTGTATGTATATGTATGCATATGTTACTTATGTGCAATTGCCTGTGTATACATATATATGTACATGCATACATACAACGTACATGTACAGATGCTTGTTTTGTAATATTGTTTAGCAAGTGAATCTTTTTTTTTTTGGTGTTTTTATTTCTTCCTGTTATTGTTTATGCATACATTCACACATATGTACATATACATATACAGTAGTAATTCGTAAACTTAATATTTATACATATGTATATACACACATATACATATAGATAGACACACACACACATACATACATAAATACGCAGCGCGCATTTTCTCAAACGCCAGTTTTTGAGTTTTGACGGCTGTGTGGGGAAAAATATTTCGTGGCCATGACGCGTCAAGTGGCGTCGCGCCGCGTCGCAAAGTCGACGGCGCCGTTGCCGGCGTCGACCCAATTAGGTAAACAGCAGCTAGGCGCCATTTCGCCGGCCACCACCCTCTTTGACTGACCATGGTTTTGATAGTGACCAGCGTCGAAGACCTCTAACCTCTCCCCACCCCCCACACACTGCTCGTCACCTTTTCAGAAATGCTTGCAAAAAATAAAAATAAGAGCAATGTCTAAGGATTTATGACTGAATCTTTGCAAAAACATATTGCTTTGTATAGACTAAAAATATACCCTGCACATTTACATAAATATATTGGCAAAATAACAAAACATTTACAATTACAATTTCAATATGCTTTTTAACCTTTTTGTAACGTTTATTTTTAACTTTAGCTTGAAATTGTACATTATATTCGACATATTAGCATTAAATAAATAATTTGATACGCTCTCGTTGTATTTTAAACAGCTTGCAAGCTTGGCAAACATTTTGCAAAAAAAAAAAAACACAAAAAAAAAATAAAACGCCGCCGCCGCCGCCGGCCCATTTATGTAACACTGTGGCGCCAAAATTATTGCCATTAAAGTATAGACTCTCTCACACTCTACATACATACAGACAATACAAACATGCATATATACACCGATATGTACATACATACATGCATATGCAGAGAGCGTGAGCGTAAGCGTGTGAATGTGTGTGTGTGTGTCACTTGCTGCTCTGCTTGAATAAGTGAGAGCGTATGGCCCTTGTGAGAGTAAAGTACGCGCGAGAGCGAATATCTGTCGTCTGATTAGATCAGAGCGTAGCGCAGCGCATTGCTCTCTTTAGATTTGTTTGATTATTTCTTTCTTTTTCTTACTTTTTTTTTGTCAGTTCCGCACAGCAATCAAAATATACGTTAAAAATTTTGTAACAATTTCCCTTGTTACACACGTTCTTATCGCATTTTATGCTTGCAAATTTTTTGTTGTGCTATTTTCATATAGCAGCAAAGAGTAAGAAAGAGACAGCATATTGGAAATTATTGATGATGAAATGTAATCAGAATTAACTGTTATTTTCTTTTTTTGTTTTCTTCAATTATAGATCGCAATGCGTGTGCTAAGGTCTGGTGCCAGATAGCATATTGGGAGCGTGCGCAACGTGTTGGCGAGTTATTTCATGCCAAGAAATCAGCTGTCAATATCTATGGAGAGGGGCCAATGGATAGCATTGGGGAAAGTATGTGTTTGCGTGATTTGGTTGGCAAACAGCAGCGTCAAACATCGGATGCCGTGCAGAACACGCGACAAAAAGTTGGTCTGGGTAAGTTATATTACTATGCTATATAGTATAAACATTGCCTTTGGCTAATTGAACGTTTAACTTGAATTTTTGTGGTATGTTTATTTTTTTTTTCTTGCTATTGACGTTGTTTGGATGTCAGGTGTTACATTAAGTCTGGAATCTGGTGACGTGTGGATATATAATCGTAGTAATGTGCCCATATTTGTTGATTCACCAACGTTATCTGAACGTTTAGATCGTGTTTGTAAAGTGTTGCCTGGCTACTGTCTAAAGGCCTTTGAAACGCACAGGTAAAAACAATAACTTTTAATACTCACTGTATGAAATGATTAGAAAATTAATAATATAATATATATATTTTTTTTATAGGGCTCAATGGCTGGCTTGTAAACAGTCGCAACATCAACAACTTGGACCAATCGATCGATTTAGCATGAAAATAAGCTTTGTCAAAGGTTGGGGCAATGCATACAAGCGACAGGATATTATGGGCTGTCCCTGTTGGCTGGAAGTACATTTTAGTCATCTACGGTGACAGTATCAGCAATCGGCGGTAAATTCATTAACCGCTGCTGATACTGTCTGCTGCTGCATCAACAACAACAGCAACAATCAAACAAATGTTATGTTTCATCGTACACAACAGTGGCTGCAAATAGTTAAGCAACTGCTGCTGTTGCATCGCAAGCAATTGATGATGGACACTAAGGGATGCACATTGAGACTGCAAACAAATGAAGTAACAAATAATCGAAGAAGAAGAAGCTTTAAATTTCATATTTAGAAAGAGAGAGAGAGAGAGAAAGAAAGAGAGCGCTGTAGTTAGAAAGTGGAGAAGGCAGGCAACTAATACGTAGGGGCAACAATGGACTGCAAATGAAATACTTTTAAAAGTTTAACTTAATTATGAAACATGTTTCAATTAATTGCTAATATAAATGCCACATCGAAATTAACTTATATATATAAAAAATAAAAAAATATTTAGTATGCGCGACGACAAAATGAAGTTTAGGGGGGGAAGAAAAGAGTGTTAAAAAAAAAATTCAAATAGTAATTGATTGTTAAACATAGCTAAAATTGAAATCCTGTGATTCACTCTGTATATGTATATATAATTTATATATATAGATATATATATATATGTACACACATATATGTATATATATATACAACAACACACACACAAACACACACATGTATGTATGTATGTATGTACTGGGCAAATTTACTGACAATTTATAAAAAATTTTGCTGGCAATATAAATGTCTGCTGATATATATTTATATTTACCTATAAATATTTTAATTTATTTTATATTTTTATAAAATTGCAATTTTTATTTTATATGTTGTACAGTTTTTTTTCTATTTTTTTATTATAATAATAATACAAAAAAAAAAATATTGTCAATGTTAAACTAAAATGTTTGGCATGTAAATGTAAAAAAAAAAATCACAATATGTTATTAATTTTGTCAAGTGAAAAAAAGAAAATTGTTGTGTATTACAAAGATTAATTTGTATTTATTTATTTAAATGTCTTTGTTTTTTTTTTTTTTTCTTATTTAATTATTTATTGTGATTTCCGTTTTAAAATTTTAACGAAACCAAAAACTCAATTGCCTTTCAATTCAATGGAAATGCAAATTTGAGCAGGTTTTTTTTATTTATTTATTTAAAAATTATTAGAATTATATATATAAATATATTTATAGGTAAATAATAATGTTGTATAATGCCACAAATATTTGTTGTATGCCTCGAAAAAAAAGAAAAAAAACATACATTACATTACATACATGATGTACACAACTTGTACATTTTAATTCCAAAAATTTATTATTACAATAATAACCATACGCCCTTTTTTTTATGAAAGCATAAGTACACACACATACACACACACAGACACAGAGTACATAGTAAAAAAAATATATATATATAAAAAAAATAAAAATAAAAACTGATATAAACATAAACAAAATACAAAAAGAAAAAAAAAAAACAAACAAAAAATAAATTAAAATAAAATAAAAACAAGCTGATTTTAAAAAATTGCTTAGACTTGAATCATTTTGAATATAACGAAGATATAAATGAATATATATATAAAAAATAAAAAAAAAATATATATAAATTATTATTATATATACTTACGTTCATATTCAAAATGATTTTTTATTGTATAATCAGCGTTAATAGTTTTTAGCTTTTACTGTTAAGTTTTAAGAAATATTTTTTTGTAATAAAAATTTCAATATATTTACAAATTTTTCATTTTATTTTTTTTTTTTTTACTTACTAAATATTAGTGGTAAATCATCAGCATGCTTCTCGTATTCTCTATATATATTGCTACTGCAAAATCTACAAAAAAAAAAAAATGTGTCACACAATGCAATGCCATAAATAATAATTTAAAAAAAAAATTAATATTTTATTTATTTATTTATTATATTCTGTATTATTTATATAATTTTTTAATGACTTTATCTGCAATTTCTAAGATTTTTTTTCTACTCCTTTTTTTTAACACTAGTCACAAATATTAAAATTATAAAACTGTCTTTAAAAAAAATATGACGTATTTTTTTTTTTATATTTCTTTACAAAATTTGAAAGAAATTTTTTTAAAATTTAATTTTAAATAATTAAAAAAAAAAAACTTGCTTTACTTTTTTATCAGGTAAGTTTTTAGAAGAAAACAAAATTCAATGATAAAAGTCTTTTATGAGACTTGGCGCTTTATTTAATTTGTTAAATACGCACAATATTCACATTTCTATATAATTTATATATATGAGTTTACAGTATATATAAAAAATCGGTTCTATATAACACATATGCAGCAAAAAATAATATAATAAAATAAAATTCATTCAATAATATAATCTTTATCAAAATCATATTTATCCGCTTTTGTTGAGGCAGTTCCCAGAGAGAAGCTATCCAAGACATCAGTAATTTTTGATACTTTCTTTTCATTTCGTATATTTTGTTTTTTCTTCTTTTTCTGCAATTCTTTAATGTTTTTGTTTAACGATTGATTTTCTACAAAAAAATAAAATAATTTAATTAATATATATATATTTTTATTTTTTTTTAATATTTATTTTTATTTACCTTCTAGGAGCAGCACTGGATCAACTTTTTCTTTCTTTTCCTCATCCAATTTTCTTTTACGATTTTTTGCTGGTGCTTCTGCATCTGTTATAATTTCAGCTGTTGCTTGTAGTTGTTCTTCACGTGGTTCTCTTAATTCTAATGGACCCGTCGATGTTATTTGCATAACATCATCGGATGTCTCTGGACATTGATTTAATATATCTGTTTCCATTGATTCGAAATTATCAACATCAAATTCACGCGCCTCTGAGTGTACAATGGCTGCACTTATATGTACTTTAGATTCCTCTGGCAATTCTGGCGGCTGTGTACAATATTTAATTTTACCCGAATTCCAATCATTTAAAACACTACGCGCTGCAGCTACAACATCAGGTACACCTTTCTTTAAGAATTTACCTGTAGATAAAAAATATATATAGAATTAATACTGAATAATGTTTAGCTAGAGATATATGCATATAATTTACCCATGCGTGCTGCTTTCTTGGCAAAGAACTCTTCGAAACTATCATAGTTGGTAATATCATACATTTTGCAGAAATATTCTTTACTAGCACGCTTTAAAACACTTTCAGCAATGCTAAATGGATCCTTAACATCGCCAACACGTTGTGCATTCTTTAGCACAACATGTGAATTTTCATTTTTATCATTAACATTGCTGGTAAACACAATGCCAGGGCAATCAATAAGCTTTATCTTAGAGTCAAGCTCTACTTCTTGCATAGATCTATAAGCAAAAATAAAATTTTTATAAATAAATGAGAAAAAATCTTTAAATGTGAAATAATTACTTAGTGACACCTGGTGTGCTGCCCACCATGCAGGAACGTCCACGTGTTAATGAATTGATAATTGAACTTTTACCCACATTTGGTATGCCAACAACTCCTACACGTATTGACGTTTTTATGCCCTTGTTACGGCAATAATTGGCCAGCATAGACATTAACAGTTCAGCACCAACACATACACCACTTTGCATTGCTTTTTCAGTTTTAGTTTCACGTAATTTACGACGACCTAGACGTGATGCTTGATCCTGTGTCGATGCTTTAAATGCTGTCACCGGTCCTGTGCGTCGAAAATATTTAATCCAATTATTAAGATTTTCTCTAGGTACAAGATCAGCTTTGTTTAAAATAAGCACTAATCTCTTGTTACCAGCTGCAGCACGTACAGCTTTTTCAACTTCAATGCAACGTGTGCCAAGTGGATCGCGTGCATCAACAACTTCTAGCACAACATCAGCATTTTCAATAACTTTGCGAAATTCTTTAAAATATTGTTTTAATGATTGCTCTTTGCTGGCGGCATTTTTATATTGTTTTTCATTAGCATCAATTTTTGCATCATTTTCATGCATTATGCCATGCACTGTGCTACGCATATCGGCATCTTCGACCATCGATTCCAGCGACTTGAATTTGTTTTGTGCGCGCTCAACTTTAAATTGTTCCCGGCGTGCTTGACGCTCTGCCTCTTGGCGCTGTTTGGCTTCTTCCACCTCCTTAAGTATTTCATCTTTAAATGGGCAAATGTTTGGTATTTGTATCAGTTTCTGTTTTTTGCTGCCTTTCTTGGGATTCTTTTTAGCCTCGCGACGTTCCTTGCGATTATGTTCGCGTACCTTTTTATCAATTTTATGCTTTAGACGACCAGTCAAACGTTTTGACTTTTTCGCTGTAATGATATTAATATTTAGAAAACAACAATCAAAAAACTATAATGCTTACTCTTTAATCGTTTTAAAGCCATTTTAAACTGATATTTCCAAAAAATTGACTTAACAACCAAAACACGTGAAAATAAATGTGCTTCTTCTATATCAACAATGTGACCATATGATATGCAAGCAACCTGTAATAACGCATTTACCAACACTGCGCATAGAATAAATAGTAGCGTTGCCAGACTTGTTTAGTCTTGGTGATATAATTTTTACACATTGTTATTATTTTGTATTTTATAAAAATGTCAATGAAAAGCAGTCTTTTGTCTGGTATACAATATTTAAAACAATATGCACTATATGCCACAGCCTCAAGAAGCTCTAATATGCACACAAGTGCATGTTTAGCTAAAGCAGAGGATAGAAAGGAAATGCTTGCTTCTGTGCCGGCCAAAGATGAAGGCACAACTGGTGAAAAATCTGTCGATATTGATACATTGATAAACAGGTAAGATTTAAAGATTTAAACAATTGAAAACATACAAAAATTAATGCCATTTCATTTATATAACAATAGAAAAGCAAAATTCTTTCCGGATGCTAGCACCTCAACGGAACTTTTCAATGGTGTTCCATTCAATGAATTGCCAATATGCAATATTCGTGTATCGCCGAATAATACAATTATATCTGTAACGGATTATAAAGGTGTTCCAAGATTAATACGTTCATGCGGCATTGAAGGTTTTAAGAATACAAGAAAAGGCACCAACATTGCTGCACAGGCAACGGCTGTAACAATTAGTTCAGTAAGTTTATTTTTTTTATACCCTTGCATAGAGTATATTAATTTTGATCAGCTGTTTTGTAACGTCACTTAAGAGGCATGACATTCAAATGTGAATGTTCGCCTTTTGTAGTTCGTAAGTCTCATAGTGTTAAAGCTATGTCCAATGAAACTTGATATGCATACTTCCTATGCGCTCATAGGCTGTAACTGGAAACTGAACGGATCCTGCCACTATATCATAGCTGCCATAGCGACGATCGTTTGCAACGATCGATTGTTTGTTTGTGAAGCTATCCCGCTGAAACTTATAGAATTTGAGTTTATTGACGCCATATATATTTCATATAAATTTTGTCTAAATCCGACCATTATATCATATAGCTGCCATAGGAGCGCTTACTCAAAAATGGAATTTTTATATAAAAAAAATTAATTTTTTCTAAGATTTCAGCCCGCAGAAGTTTGCATTGCTTTCCTTTTTATTTTTGATATAATTAATAATTTAAAAACAATTTAAATTTAATTACAGAAAGCTGTAGAACTTGGCTGGAAAACAATTCGTGTAAAAGTTCGTGGTCTTGGACCTGGTCGTATGGTAAGTTTATCTAATAATTTATTTATTTTTATTTATTTATTTATTCATTTCTTACAGTCTGCTATCAAAGGACTGCAAATGGGAGGCTTAAATATTGTATCTATAACTGATAATACGCCAGTATCATGGAATCCACCACGACCACGTAAACAAAGAAGTCTTTAAGTTTTAAAATAAACAAATTGTTAAAAATGTTGAAAAAATGTGTAATTTTAATTGAAAAATATAAAAAAACAAACAAGATAAAGGGCATCGCATCTGAAATCTGAAAAAAAAACAAATCTGACGGCAATATATAAACATTGTAAAAAAAGTCTTATAGTCTCCAAGATCCAGGAGGTATGCCATACGGATATACAGACAGTGCCGGCGTTAGCCCACGCAAGGCCCTGGACTGTAGATTTTTAGCGAGGCCTTCGTGGTTGAAAATAAATTTCAGCTAAAGGTTTCACATTTGGGAACAAAATTTGTAGTAATACTACAAATATTTTGAATTGACAAGCGCGAGGCCCTGGGCGGTGGGCTAGGTGCTACGCACCTAAAATCGGTGCTGCATACAGATGGACATGGTCCAATCAAATTGGCTGTTGATCCTGGACAAGAATATATATAGAGTCGAGTCGCGATAATTCGTACAACGTTTATTCGAAATTCTCAATAATTCGTAAACATTTCTGTTTCCTTGAAAAGAAATTCAATAAATAATTTGAAAATAATACGAAATACTCTATAATTCCTAAAATATATGATCCCCGTGCCATTTCGAATTATCGAGACTCGACTGTACTTTAAGGTTACGGCTACCCCTCCTTATGGGCATTACATACTTTTGTACCCTTTGGTTACTGGGGCATAAATAAAAAACCAATAACAGAAAGTTGTAAATGTAAATATTTTGATATCTTTTATATTTTCGACCGTATTGATTTTGTTTTTGTTTTTTTTTTAATATTATTTAAATTAGAAATATAATTGTAACAATTATTTACAAGCATTTGAAGTACAATATCCAAAAAAATGATGTATTTTTTTTTATGATATATAAAAAAGATCATAATTAATTATACTATTAAACCTTAAACATGTCTATCATATAGCTAATATTTATGCTATGCGTTGTGATGATGAACAAGTCAATCTTAATCAAAAAAAAAAAAATCGTCCAAAAATATATATACTTATAAAATATATGTATATATATATATGATAGAGACACACACACGCATATATATACAATCACCTTATAAATATATAATTCAAATACCAAGCGAGCGTAAGCATAAACTACGCAGATTATATATAAATATGAAATGTTTGCTTAATATATTCATATTCATATATATATATATATATAATATATATACTAATTATATAGTATATGTATTTTGTACAATTAATTGGCTGGAATGGATTATCTCTTCTATATATGGAATATTAAGTGAGTCGATAAATAACGAGAGATATATGTATATAGATATTGATATATATGATTAATTATGATTAATATTTTCATATCGTTTTCTTTTTTCTTTCTTTTGGTCTTTAAGATTGCGCTTCAATTTCATCATTCTAGTCCATTATGTCATGAGGCAGTTGTAAACTTTTTATAACGCCATTCAATGCCCCGATGTATCATATTTTGCATGGCAGTACACATTGGTGTTAATATACATTGTCTGCGGGTATTTATTATTTTATTATTTGGCTCTATTGTTGCATCATCATCCTTTTCGCCATCCACACGACGTGTATTACGTGACGTTGTTGCATTCAATGTATGCTCAAAATTAGAATTAACATCACTTAATGTTATATCATTGGAGCCGCGTCTTTTACGAAATCGTCGTATTAAATCAATATCGATTGGTTTATCATTACGTGCATTTATATTATCATTATCATTATCCATTGGTTCGTCTTTTATAGTTATGCCGGATTCACAATTTTGACAGCCACCAGCACCATAAGATGCATGAAATTGCATATTTGATGAAAAGCCACAAAAGTTTATACTTCGACTACTACATGGATCTTGTGATTCTCCATCATTGGACATATCACGATTACTATCATCACGTCTATGCGGTTCACTTTCTTCATAGTCCATAAATGTGCTAGCACACGATGGTTGATAGATAACCGCTGATGCGTGTCCTGAACGACCAGAATTTAATGGTGTACCTTGCTCCCATGTATTTGTACGTGGATCATAGACTTCCACAATTGATAGAAAATTGTTACCATCAAAACCGCCAATGGCATACAATTTACCATCGAGTGGTGTAAGAGAAAGTGCACTTCGAGCAATTTGTATTGGTGCAACGGTATCCCAAGTTTCATTGTCGGTATTATAGCGTTCTACAGTAGCTAATTGACGTGTACCATCGAAAC
>JBAMBR010001727.1:0-11652 GCA_037044475.1 Zaprionus obscuricornis
ATTTAAATTATTTATTATTTTTTATTTATTTTTATTTTTTATTTGATTTAAAAAAAATTTGATATTATTCTTTTATATTTTATTAATTTTTTATTTTTAGTTATTTTAAATTTAAATTTAAATTTAAATTATTTGATTTAAAAAAATTTAATATTTTTCTTTTATATCTTATTAATTTTTTATTTTTAGTTATTTTACTTTATATTCTTTCATTTCATGTTCCTTTAGCTAAAAATCGAAATCTAAATCTTAAAATCTGAAATAGGTTCTTATATATTTATTGTTCATGCTTCAATTGCATAAATCTTAAATTAATCTAAAAATATTTTTTATAATTAATCAAATTTAATTTTTTTTTTTTTTTTTTTTTACAGGATAAAACTTGTATACATAATATATGAATCTAAAAGAAGCTTCGCTCATACCACAAACTCCTCATACTCATTTAGCAATCCTTGGACATACAATTTGCATGCTACATAAATCAACTAGAAGATTCCTGCCGCACAAAGTTGTATACAACAGACGCGTCGAGTCCTATGCAAAACTTCCAAGCTCAATGAAAAATAACACAGGATAATAGGAAAAGCATTAATAGCTTTAAGTTTGCAGCCGGAAGCTTAAGTTTAAGTTCAGAGAAACTTACCAAAACACAAGCCAGCTTTTGCCATGCCAAAAGCTCAAATGGTGCGAAAATACTATGAAAACTTCCAATCTCAATGAAAAATGACATAGGATAACAGCAAAAACATAAACAATAAATTTGCAACTCAAAAGCTTAGTTTAAGTCCAGAGAAACTTACCAAAACAAAAGCCAGCTTTTGCCATATTTTAATCACCAGAAGCTCCAATGGTGCGAAAATTATATGCAAACTTTAAATTTGAAGGAAAAATGGCACAGGATACCATCAAAAGTTTTAAATTTGCAACTTAATTAAAGTTCCAAAAAATTTACCAAAACAGGATACCAGCAAAAGCTTAATAGCTTTAATTTTGCAGCTTAAAGCTTATTTGAAGTATCAAGAAACTTACAAAAATGAAAGCCTTAAAGTTGTCTTGTAAGTTATACTTAAAGGACCTTAACATTCATAAAATTTTATTGAATTTTATTGTAAACCAAATGTAAATTTAATAAAATATTTTTTTTAATTATTAATTTCTTAATTTTAGAAGTAATACAATTTTAAGAAATTTCCATAAAAATAAATAAATTGAAATAAATAAAAAAAAAAAAAAAAAATTAAAGATTTCTGTTTATTTTTCCTAGTTTAGGCAAAGTTTAGAAGCCTGGCAGTTAAACAGGATGCTTACTGTATCTACATAGATAATATTAATTGATATTTAACATGCTTAAAACATGTTGATCCTACGCTGAGAAACATTTCCTAGACATACATTGACTGTAAGATCCATAAATTGCCCGAAATAATGTATAAGAACAGTAAAATACTGAAAGTTGTCTTGTCTCCAATTTACTTAGTGTTAAGGAAGCACACTTATTAAGTAAGTACTATGAATTAAGTCAGCCTGATATCAGGCACTCAGCAATTATTAGCAAGTCGAAGTGAAAAATTAATCAAATTCTATCGATGTGGCAACGCAGTGCGCAAATTGTGCACTTTTGCACGATGACTGTTGCAATTAGATGCGCTCAACGTTGCCACATCGATGGAGTTAGAACATTTGTTATTTTCCCCTATATTACCTGCTAATGATTTCTGCGCGCCTGGTACAAATCACTGTCACTCTATGAAATTTTAGTGCTAATGTGCAAAAGTGCACAATTTGCGCACTGCGTTGCCACATCGATAGAATTTGATTAATTTTTCACTTCGACTTGCTAATAATTGCTGAGTGCCTGATATCAGGCTGACTTAATTCATAGTACTTACTTAATAAGTGTGCTTCCTTAACACTAAGTAAATTGGAGACAAGACAACTTTCAGTATTTTACTGTTCTTATACATTATTTCGGGCAATTTATGGATCTTACAGTCAATGTATGTCTAGGAAATGTTTCTCAGCGTAGGATCAACATGTTTTAAGCATGTTAAATATCAATTAATATTATCTATGTAGATACAGTAAGCATCCTGTTTAACTGCCAGGCTTCTAAACTTTGCCTAAACTAGGGAAAATAAACAGAAATCTTTAACTTTTTTTTTTTATTTTAATTTATTTATTTTTATGAAAATTTCTTAAAATTGTATTACTTCTAAAATTAAGAAATTAATTATTAAAAAAAATATTTTATTAAATTTAAATTTGGTTTACAATAAAATTCAATGCAATTTTTAGGAATATTAAGGTCCTTGAAGTATAACTTACAAGGCAACTTCAAGGCTTTCATTTTTGTAAGTTTCTTGATACTTCAAATAAGCTTTAAGCTGCAAAATTAAAGCTATTTAGCTTCTGCTGGTATCCTGTTTTGGTAAATTTTTTGGAACTTCAATTAAGTTGCAAATTTAAAACTTTTGGAGGTATCCTGTGCCATTTTTCCTTCAGATTTAAAGTTTGTATATAATTTTCGCACCATTTGAGCTTCTGCCGATTAAAAAATGGCAAAAGCTGGCTTTTGTTTTGGTAAGTTTCTCTGGACTTAAACTAAGCTTTAAGTTGCAAATTTATTGTTTATGTTTTTGCTGTTATCCTATGTCATTTTTCATTGAGATTGGAAGTTTTCATAGTATTTTCGCACCATTTGAGCTTCTGGCATGGCAAAAGCTGGCTCGTGTGTTGTGGTAAGTTTCTCTGGACTTAAACTTAAGCTTCCGGCTGCAAACTTAAAGCTATTAATGCTTTTCCTATTATCCTGTGTTATTTTTCATTGAGCTTGGAAGTTTTGCATAGGACTCGACGCGTCTGTTGTATACAACTTTGTGCGGCAGGAATCTTCTAGTTGATTTATGTAGCATGCAAATTGTATGTCCAAGGATTGCTAAATGAGTATGAGGAGTTTGTGGTATGCCAATCGAAGCTTCTTTTAGATTCATGTATTATGTATACAAGTTTTATCTGTAAAAAAAAAAAAAAAAAAAAAAATTAAATTTGATTAATTATAAAAAATATTTTTAGATTAATTTAAGATTTATGCAATTGAAGCATGAACAATAAAAATATAAGAACCTATTTCAGATTTTAAGATTTAGATTTAGATTTTTAGCTAAAGGAACATGAAATGAAAGAATATAAAGTAAAATAACTAAAAATAAAAAATTAATAAAATATAAAAGAAAAATATTAAATTTTTTTAAATCAAATAATTTAAATTTAAATTTAAAATAACTAAAAATAAAAAATTAATAAAATATAAAAGAATAATATCAAATTTTTTTAAATCAAATAAAAAATAAAAATAAATAATAAATAATTTAAATCAAATAAAATAAAAATAATAAAAAAATTAAAAAAAAATCAAATAAATAAAATTTTGAAAACCGAAAACAAAATGAAAAAAAAAATTTTTTTTTGTGAAATGAAATAAATTTAAATCAAAGAAAACTGTTCGCATTTTGTCTGGAGGGAAAAGAGCAGTTGTAGCTCTTTTGGTAGTTGGGCAGAAATATTGATTACTATTTGCAAAATTCTTAACTTATGCAAAGTTCACAAAAAAAAAAAAATGAAGGCTCATGATATATTCATAGAGCAAATGCACAGAACACGTCACAGTGCAGAGCTAGCGAAGAGTCCCTGGCATTCCCCCTGACATTAACTTGGCAATCCCCTGGGCACTTCCTTCCGTCCACTTTTGCCTAGAGCTCAGTTTGTTGTTGATGACGATTACACAGTTGGCCAATAAGCAGCAGCGGACACTTTTTATTTTATTTTTGTTGTTTTTAGATTTTGCTGGCAAACTAAACATGTGGCAGCATGACTTCAGTTGCTCATGCTGGTGGCCCTCCTTCTCCACCTTCTACTCTTACTCCAGTGACGTCTTTGGCACGTAACGCGCTATAGAAAATGTTATTTCATATTCGAGTTGTGAGTATTATTTTTAGAGGCAGATTCATGCACGACGCATATCGATATGGCAACATTAAATTTTAACTGCTAACTGCGTCGTCAGCAACCCCCAACAACAGAGGCAAGGAGCATCAGCAGCAGCAGCCCCCCTACTCCATCAATATAACCTCTATGCGATGCGTTTACCACCACTAAAGCAAGTTGAGGCCCATTGCCAAAACACGTGCAACATTTATATTTATTCTAAACAAAGGAATAAAAACGTTGTGTCGCCACGCACATGAGACTCTAACTGCGACGGAAATGGGAACGAAGATGGTGACGGCGATGGAGACTGCGATGCTAACTGCGACGAAGAGTGCGTTGGAGACCTTCAAGCCTCGACAGAGCCGCAGAGTGGCCAGTGACAAAAGCAACAACTACATCAGCAACAACAGCCGCAGGATAAACGACATCAAAGTTTCTTTTTTTGTGCTTTTTCTTTATTTTTTTGTAAGGATATCCTGCAATAACATTGAAAATTGTTAAGCAGGGTATACACGATTTACAGCCATACATATATGTTGCAGTTGACTCCTAAGGTAGTTATAGAGAATCTCCTGTAAAAAGTTTTACACACAAGTGCAAATAAGAAGTAACTTTAGTCTGAAGTAATACTCTGATGACAACAACTTTTTTTTTTTTTTATCTTACAGAA
This sequence comes from Zaprionus obscuricornis, assembly GCA_037044475.1. Taxonomy (NCBI): domain Eukaryota; kingdom Metazoa; phylum Arthropoda; class Insecta; order Diptera; family Drosophilidae; genus Zaprionus; species Zaprionus obscuricornis. The sequence continues at coordinate 4,661 of JBAMBR010001727.1, forward strand.
GTTTCCTTTAGATCTATGATAACTGAACTACATTTAAACTATGAGCAATAGAACGTTAAGCCTTAAGAGTATTTCAACTTCCGTAACGCATAGAAAAAAAAGTTTCTGTTTGCAATTTTTTTTTTTTTTTCTGGTTATTTTTATATGAACGTCCAATTTTGAGGGCGAAGGCCAAAAACGGAAACGCGTAAGAACGTTAAGGACATTAGTGCGTTTTGGCTTTTATTTCGAAGGTTTTACAGTCTGGCTGTTCGATGCTATGACTATGCCAAGGGGGAAAGGGGAAGAACGCAGAAACTGAGGAGACTTGAAGTTTCGTTGGGAGGCCTTTGGGGAATGCTCGTAAAGCGCAGCACGCAGCGGCCTAAGCGAAATTTCATTGGTTTTTATGGTAACGATGCGACACGCAGTACCTCGTTCAGCTTACCGACTCTTACACCCCACCCGCCCCTCAGTCCCAGTGCCATCAGTTCCACTACCATTCAGATTGACACCCACAAACATACAGAGAGGCACAGCTGAAGAATCAACTCATCGAGGACAACACCTCAGCGAGAAAGACCTTGTGGAACAGCTTTCACTTTTCGCGCGTCGGGGTTGCATTTTCTGAAGTGTCGTCGCCTGTTTTTGTTAAGTGGAATGTTGCCCCTTGCAGGCTGACTGCCTGGCTGCCTGGCTTGCTGGCTGCAGTTTCAAGTCATCTTTGCAGCACCTTTCACAGTCGTCGCGACGACATTGGCATTGGCATTGGCATTGGCATTGTCGGGATTCAGACTGAAGTTGAAGTTGCATCATCTTTCCAACCCCAACGTGTTGTATCCTTCAACCCCACAAACGACCCCAAAAAGTGCAAGATGCACCACCACGGATAACGCATACTCGTACAGTGCACACTACTGACTGAAACTCATTCTACTACCTCGCCCCTCTGCTACTCCCCAACACCCAATGCCTATCGCCCAACGCCCAACGCCCACTTTAACTTTTGAATAGTGCAAAAAGTGCACTCAAGCAGAAGCTGCCCCTTCAGATTGTGCTTGTGGCTCTGGCTCTGCCTCAAACTCTGATGCAACTTCAGTTTCAGCAGTTTTCAGTCTGTTTGTCTCGACATCCACCACCGACATATTCACTTTCGCTGCGTGTCGCTTTCCACCTGCAAGCTGCATCAGGGGGTTGCTTGCTGCAACTAAACCTGCGGCAAAACAACAGACGTGGCAATGATTCTATGTCAACATCACAAGACGCAGTAGACGCGTCGCAGTCAACGTTGCAGTTGCCGTCGCAGTTGTCGTCGCAGTCACAGTCGCAGTCGCAGTCACAGTCGCAGTCACAGTCGCAGTCACAGTCAACGTCGCTGTCGACAGTTTCTAATGCATGCTGCATCACTGCTCTGTCTGCTGTGTCAACCTTAGCTGAAGCTGGAGCTACAGCTGGAGTGAGATGCTTGGGGAGGGGGGGATAATCACAACTTGAAAGGGTTAGTGCTCAAAACACAGTGGAACCATCTAAAGTTCCAGCCAGTTTGGATGATTCTATGTAATGTTAACAACAACTTTCAAAGAGCTTGATGCAGCATTTTTGCTGCAGTTACTTGCTTCAGCTGTGTAGTTTCCACTGTGTATGCAACGGGGTCTAAGGGGTTTTCACTCACTTTCAGCTGTAGGATGTTAAGCTTAGCTGTAGTGTGAGCGTAGAGCGTTATGTCTAGGGTTAGACAAGCGTCTGGGATTCGCTTTTTTTTTCCCCTGTTTCTTTTTTTTGTTTTTTTTTTTGTTTTTTATTTTTTGTCTCGTGTCTGTCTAGTGCATCTAACTGCGCAAATCGCATAGCAATAGCTGTAGCTGTAGTCGTTGCTGTGGCTGTGACCGTGTGTCTTGTCTGTCCGTTTGTCTCTCTGTGTATGAGGTCTATGTCTGTATGAGGTTTGAGTAAGCTTTTGTGCAAGTTGAAGTGCATGTCGCCAACGCCGTGTTAAGTGCGTCGAACAAAGCTCAACAACGGCCGCCCGCTTGGGGGCTGTTTCTTTACACTGACTGCATTACCAAGCAAGGCAGATAGAGGGAGTGACGATGGGAGGTAGGGTGGTAGGTGATAGGTGGAGGTGGAGGAGACGTGTTGCGTGCAATTTCTGTGCAATTTAACCCCATTTTTACAGAGCAGCAGCAGCAGCGGTAGCGGTAGCATCAGCCCGAACAGCTTCTTGGACTGTTCCTTGTTTTCACTTTTGCTGTTAGGCTTCAACTTCATCAAGATTAGGCACAGAACTAATACTTCAATGCTTCCTTTAAGCTCTTTTCTCTCTGTCTCAGCCATAACTTGTTCTGCTTGTTCGTCCTTTACATCTTCTCAACATATTTCAACCCTAACATTTGTTGCACTTCTTTGTACTCTTTGGTATTTAATTAGCTTCTCTAAGCATGCTTGGAGATGGGGCAACCCTTACAAAACGTTTGTCAAACAAAGGCCCAAATCTTTTATGCGACTTGCACTTCATTTCCTCCTACTGCACACGTACACATCTGTGCAAGTGTCTTCTCGTCAATGTGTGCATGTGTATGTGTATGTGTGTATTTCGAGTGCTTATGAAAATGAAATTGTAATTGACGGACGAAACAAGAAACTTTTCCGGTTGCAAAACAAGTTAACAAAATGCTTTCAATGCTAAGCTAGAACGAGCTTGACAGGAAACTAAAGAAAGCAACGAGATTAGACGAGAAGATAGGAACATGTAGGACCCACTTTAGAAGGGCTGAGATTATTTTCAGAAGGAGATAGAACTCTCATTAAAAAGAGTTAGGACTCTCTCTATGTGAAAATAGAAGAGTTCATAGAACTATCGCTAGAAGAATATTAAACCTAGCTTTGCAGGGAAAAGGACTTTCCCTAGAAGAAGATACAACTCTTCAATCTCTAAAAGCAAATAGGACTCCCTGTATAAGGTAAAACTCACTCTAGGTGCCTGTCTGAGAAGTCAAAGTGCGCAGTGATAAAAAAACAAATGAAAGCAATGAAATGTATGGGATGTACGGGGTACTGCTAATGAATTTCAAAATACATATGTTGAAGGGATATTTGGCATAGAAATCTGACATGAGACATGAGACATGAGACATGCGACATGCGACATAAGTCACTAAGTCAGGCACAGAGAGTATGAGAGGGAGAGTGAAAAAGAGACAGCGCGAGAGAGCGTGCGCGAGAGAGCGAGAAATGCATACAAAGACAAATATTTGTCTTTGCATGTCTCTCTCTCTCTCTCGCTCTCTGTCTCTGTCTCTTTCACTCTCCCTCTCATACTCTCTGTGCCTGACTTAGTGACTTATGTCGCATGTCGCATGTCTCATGTCTCATGTCTCATGTCAGATTTCTATGCCAAATATCCCTTCAACATATGTATTTTGAAATTCATTAGCAGTACCCCGTACATCCCATACATTTCATTGCTTTCATTTGTTTTTTTTATCACTGCGCACTTTGACTTCTAGAAGGCACCTAGAGTGAGTTTTACCTTATACAGGGAGTCCTATTTGCTTTTAGAGATTGAAGAGTTGTATCTTCTTCTAGGAAAAGTCCTTTTCCCTGCAAAGCTAGGTTTAATATTCTTCTAGCGATAGTTCTATGAACTCTTCTATTTTCACATAGAGAGAGTCCTAACTCTTTTTAATGAGAGTTCTATCTCCTTCTGAAAATAATCTCAGCCCTTCTAAAGTGGATCCTACATGTTCCTATCTTCTCGTCTAATCTCGTTGCTTTCTTTAGTTTCATGTCAAGCTCGTTCTAGCTTAGCATTGAAAGCATTTTGTTAACTTGTTTTGCAACCGGAAAAGTTTCTTGTTTCGTCCGTCAATTACAATTTCATTTTCATAAGCACTCGAAACACACACAGACACATACACATGCACACATTGACGAGAAGACACTTGCACAGATGTGTATGTGTGCAGTAGGAGGAAATGAAGTGCAAGTCGCATAAAAGATTTGGGCCTTTGTTTGACAAACGTTTTGTAAGGGTTGCCCCATCTCCAAGCATGCTTAGAGAAGCTGCAATTAAATACCAAAGAGTACAAAGAAGTGCAACAAATATTAGGGTTGAAATATGTTGAGAAGATGTAAAGGACGAACAAGCAGAACAAGTTATGGCTGAGACAGAGAGAAAAGAGCTTAAAGGAAGCATTGAAGTATTAGTTCTGTGCCTAATCTTGATGAAGTTGAAGCCTAACAGCAAAAGTGAAAACAAGGAACAGTCTAAGAAGCTGCTGCTGCTGCTGCTGCTCTGTAAAAATGGGGTTAAATTGCACAGAAATTGCACGCAACACGTCTCCTCCACCTCCACCTATCACCTACCACCCTACCTCCCATCGTCACTCCCTCTATCTGCCTTGCTTGGTAATGCAGTCAGTGTAAAGAAACAGCCCCCAAGCGGGCGGCCGTTGTTGAGCTTTGTTCGACGCACTTAACACGGCGTTGGCGACATGCACTTCAACTTGCACAAAAGCTTACTCAAACCTCATACAGACATAGACCTCATACACAGAGAGACAAACGGACAGACAAGACACACGGTCACAGCCACAGCAACGACTACAGCTACAGCTATGGCTATGCGATTTGCGCAGTTAGATGCACTAGACAGACACGAGACAAAAAATAAAAAACAAAAAAAAAAACAAAAAAAAGAAACAGGGGAAAAAAAAAGCGAATCCCAGACGCTTGTCTAACCCTAGACATAACGCTCTACGCTCACACTACAGCTAAGCTTAACATCCTACAGCTGAAAGTGAGTGAAAACCCCTTAGACCCCGTTGCATACACAGTGGAAACTACACAGCTGAAGCAAGTAACTGCAGCAAAAATGCTGCATCAAGCTCTTTGAAAGTTGTTGTTAACATTACATAGAATCATCCAAACTGGCAGGAACTTTAGATGGTTCCACTGTGTTTTGAGCACTAACCCTTTCAAGTTGTGATTACCCCCCCCAAAGCATCACACTCCAGCTGTAGCTCCAGCTTCAGCTAAGGTTGACACAGCAGACAGAGCAGTGATGCAGCATGCATTAGAAACTGTCGACAGCGACGTTGACTGTGACTGCGACTGCGACTGTGACTGCAACTGTGACTGCGACTGTGACTGCGACGACAACTGCGACGGCAACTGCAACGTTGACTGCGACGCGTCTACTGCGTCTTGTGATGTTGACATAGAATCATTGCCACGTCTGTTGTTTTGCCGCAGGTTTAGTTGCAGCAAGCAACCCCCTGATGCAGCTTGCAGGTGGAAAGCGACACGCAGCGAAAGTGAATATGTCGGTGGTGGATGTCGAGACAAACAGACTGAAAACTGCTGAAACTGAAGTTGCATCAGAGTTTGAGGCAGAGCCAGAGCCACAAGCACAATCTGAAGGGGCAGCTTCTGCTTGAGTGCACTTTTTGCACTATTCAAAAGTTAAAGTGGGCGTTGGGCGTTGGGCGATAGGCATTGGGTGTTGGGGAGTAGCAGAGGGGCGAGGTAGTAGAATGAGTTTCAGTCAGTAGTGTGCACTGTACGAGTATGCGTTATCCGTGGTGGTGCATCTTGCACTTTTTGGGGTCGTTTGTGGGGTTGAAGGATACAACACGTTGGGGTTGGAAAGATGATGCAACTTCAACTTTAGTCTGAATCCCGACAATGCCAATGCCAATGCCAATGCCAATGTCGTCGCGACGACTGTGAAAGGTGCTGCAAAGATGACTTGAAACTGCAGCCAGCAAGCCAGGCAGCCAGGCAGTCAGCCTGCAAGGGGCAACATTCCACTTAACAAAAACAGGCGACGACACTTCAGAAAATGCAACCCCGACGCGCGAAAAGTGAAAGCTGTTCCACAAGGTCTTTCTCGCTGAGGTGTTGTCCTCGATGAGTTGATTCTTCAGCTGTGCCTCTCTGTATGTTTGTGGGTGTCAATCTGAATGGTAGTGGAACTGATGGCACTGGGACTGAGGGGCGGGTGGGGTGTAAGAGTCGGTAAGCTGAACGAGGTACTGCGTGTCGCATCGTTACCATAAAAACCAATGAAATTTCGCTTAGGCCGCTGCGTGCTGCGCTTTACGAGCATTCCCCAAAGGCCTCCCAACGAAACTTCAAGTCTCCTCAGTTTCTGCGTTCTTCCCCTTTCCCCCTTGGCATAGTCATAGCATTGAACAGCCAGACTGTAAAACCTTCGAAATAAAAGCCAAAACGCACTAATGTCCTTAACGTTCTTACGCGTTTTCCGTTTTTGGCCTTCGCCCTCAAAATTGGACGTTCATATAAAAATAACCAGAAAAAAAAAAAAAAAAATAAAAAAAATGGCAAACAGAAACTTTTTTTCGTACTGCGTTACGGAAGTTGAAATACTCTTAAGGCTTAACGTTCTATTGCTCATAGTTTAAATGTAGTTCAGTTATCATAGATCTAAAGGAAACTTCTGTAAGATAAAAAAAAAAAAAAAGTTGTTGTCATCAGAGTATTACTTCAGACTAAAGTTACTTCTTATTTGCACTTGTGTGTAAAAGTTTTTACAGGAGATTCTCTATAACTACCTTAGGAGTCAACTGCAACATATATGTATGGCTGTAAATCGTGTATACCCTGCTTAACAATTTTCAATGTTATTGCAGGGTATCCTTACAAAAAAATAAAGAAAAAGCACAAAAAAAGAAACTTTGATGTCGTTTATCCTGCGGCTGTTGTTGCTGATGTAGTTGTTGCTTTTGTCACTGGCCACTCTGCGGCTCTGTCGAGGCTTGAAGGTCTCCAACGCACTCTTCGTCGCAGTTAGCATCGCAGTCTCCATCGCCGTCACCATCTTCGTTCCCATTTCCGTCGCAGTTAGAGTCTCATGTGCGTGGCGACACAACGTTTTTATTCCTTTGTTTAGAATAAATATAAATGTTGCACGTGTTTTGGCAATGGGCCTCAACTTGCTTTAGTGGTGGTAAACGCATCGCATAGAGGTTATATTGATGGAGTAGGGGGGC
>JBAMBR010001729.1:0-10703 GCA_037044475.1 Zaprionus obscuricornis
TAGTAAGCATAGGGAGTCCACTTAATATCGAGTGTAAATGAAAGAATACACTATGACTGTGTGCTGTGTGTGTATGTGTGTGTGTGTGTGTGTGAGAGTACAAGTATTATTTATGTACTAGTATTGTCATGTTAGCGTCATACCAAAAGCTATGCATGATAAATATTAATTGTTTGCCATTGTCCAGTGACAATTTTGGGTCAACTAACTACATATGTAAATTTATGTTTACCTCTCACTCTCACTCTTTCTCTCTCTTTCTCTTTCTCTTTGTATCGCTCATTAATTGTATTAGATTATATATAACACACATATGGTCAGAGAAAGGCTTATATTGAACAACTTTTCAACTGCGTGTTGACAATTTGAATTTGAATTTAAATTTGAATTTAAATATCAGCTGCGTAATATGTAATTACCAAAAATGAGCCCATGCATAGCCCTAGAGCTATGCCTAACCCTAGAATGATTTATTGAGTGGGGAACGAGCTCATTAGGTATCATTTTTATTATGATTATTATTTATATTTCATTTCATTTTCGAGTTGACAAATTTTGTTTATGGGCAATTTGTAGTTTGATCTTTGACATTTCGTTTCATTTTCATGAACTCTGCACTGACAAAGCAACAACAACAACAACAACAACGACAACAACAGCAAAAACAATAATAATAATAATAATTTGGGTGTGGTTGCTGTACAACAAGTTTTGTTAATCTTCGATGACGATGGATTAAGTAAGATCTAAAAATTCAATGATCAACTTCTAATTGCCATTAGCTTCGACAAGCTATACATAGGCTTGACGACGACTTAAGCATATTGTCTGACAAACTTTAAGTTGTCCAAATGGCAATTGTGACGCATAGATTTCTTTTGTTTTCTTACTCTTTGCCTTATACAATACACAATATACAAATAAACGACCACAAAATTGTTTGGCTTCAAGTACATTGATTCCTTGGCCAGAATGCGGGGTCATGTGTGTGGGTTGTGGTGCTTTGTGCCTTTCGTGTTACCACCTGCAGTTCCTAATTGCATATGCAGTCTGCAGTTGGCAACTCAACTGACGATGGAGTTGTCAGACTCGTATTACCAATAATTACAACTGCAAAAGATAAAGTGTCTGCGGTTGCTTAAAATGGGTCGGTGGCAGGTGCATGCTAAATTCTATTGTTTGTGAAAGTATTTAAAATTTGAATTTTATTTATTTATTTTATATTATTGGCAATAAATTATTAAATGTTTTTATATTCTTATCTATTTTCAGTAGTTTAACTAAACAACATAATGCGTACAATTCTATTTCTCGTCTGGGTGATTTTGCCATTTGTGGTTCCTGTGCTTGGCTCAATTGATCTAATTGGTCAGGACATTAAAGGTAAATTATGTGCAATATTTTTTAATTTTTTTTATTTTTGTGAATATAAACTCTACAATTGAAAGCCATAAAATGTTATTTGTGCTGTCAATTTAGTTACTTAAAATTCAATTAATAATTTTAATTTATAATAATAATAATATAGAATGCTTTATAATTAATCAATTTTATATCGACATTAATTTGGCACCATTTTATGATTTTTAAATTTATTTAAACTGTTCAATTCACGACAAATTTGTGTGATACGAAATTTTGAGAAAAATTGCATAAATAAATTTATAAATTTATAGCATACTTTTGGGCTGCTGCTCATAAACGAATCTAACGAACGAAAACATTGCATACTTTCAGGATGCTAAGTTTAATACTAAATTGATATTGATTTGTCATTCTTCATCATCATCATCATCATCATCGTCATCTATGTACTGTGTGTGTTTAGTTTCATTTTATTTCGTTTTTGTTTTTTTTTTTTTTTTATTTTGTTGTGTTTTGTTTTCACAATAATCCAATTTATATACACTAATTGTACCCAATTATTTTATACAATTAGGTTATAAATAAACATGTCATGTTCTACCATACATAATTACTTTTAATGTTTTCTCTGTTTTCTTTTTATTTTCGGGTCTTGTTGTTGTTTTTCTTGATTGGCAATTACTACAGATGCACTCGGTGAATACATGTTGACGGATATCATTGACAGTAGTCAGTATACAGGAATTGAATTTGCTGAATCTGAAGATGGCTTCCCGGCCTTCAAATTGTTACCTACATCAGATGTTAAATCACCATACAAAATGGTTTTACCCGAGAAACTATCCGATTTCTCTATACTAATCACTTATCGCCTGGCATCTCTAAAGGGCGGCTATATATTTAGCGTTGTTAATTCACTAGACCGAATGGTGCAGTTGGGTGTGCATCTGTCACCCGTAGTGAAGAACAGTTACAATGTAACTTTAGTATATGCACAACCTGATCAGAAGGCGGGCCACAAGCTGGCCAGTTTTGCGGTTGCACATGTGCCGGATAAGTGGAATTCGATTGCGTTTCAGGTGTTCAGCGATAAGGTTGTCAACTATTATGACTGTAAGGCAGCAAATGCCACAGCAGTGGTACGTGATCCCTTTGAATTGGTCTTCGATTCGGCATCAACACTTTACATTGGCCAAGCAGGTTCATTAATTGGCGGCCGCTTTGAGGTAAGTTCTGGCGGCAGCCAATTTTTATATAATTTTCTGTTTTCTGTTGAAATAATTATTGTAATATTTGAGAGACAATGCGGCAGCACACATGACCATTAGGGGATTTCCATTTCCATTTATTTGTAGAAATATTTAAATTTTATATGCAAAAGGGGGCAAAAAAAACATATGCCGCACTTTAAAGTGTACTTTAAGTCTTGTGTAATACGGCGGGGGGGCAAATGTACTTGTAACTTGTACACATGCTGACTGATTGCATGTCGAGTTGTGGCTACAAGTGGCTGCTTGAACCAATTCACCTTTGCTACATGCCACCATACGAACCATGTTGAAATCGTACATTGAAAGCTTTTCAACTCAACTGCTGTAAGTAAATTCACCACAGCGCATACCCTTATATGGCGCCACTTGAACATGCTGCGGTGAGTTTTGCAAACAGTCTACACTCAACGCTTGACTATTGTCACTCGACTCGTACGGTAACACTCGAAGTAGTATAACGGTAAATAGCTCAAACTCAGATTACATTGCATGAGCTTGAGTTTAACTCAATGTTTGTGCTCTCTGAGTTATTCAGCGCTTGGCACGACGAACACTACGTTGGGCACGAGCACATTTTTGTTGTCTAAGTCACGACGTGAACATTGACTGTATGTGTCCTGTGTATGAGCGTGTGTCTGTGTGTCTGTATATGTGTTGATGTGTCAGTGTGCGTTGTTCTTGTGCGCGCCATGTTGCTGTGATTTGCTTCAGTTTTTGGACGTTGCCGATACGAGTGCGTTTACCTTTTCAGTCGCGTTCGGTGCCGCAAACAGTTAGCATGTGTGAACGGCTGAATCGATGGTGCGTGTTCTTTACCATATTGTCACAACACGCTGAAGTCGCACTTTGACTCGGTTATCTGTCGTTTTATTCGTTTTCTCGTATTCGTCCTTATTGCTGCGACGGCCGCTACTGCTGCTGTTATTCTTGTTGTTGTTTTCGTTGACGTTACCGTTACCGTTGTCGTTGTCGTTGTCGCAGACTTGTACTTCCATCGACGGCTAGCCAGCCAGCCAGCCAGCCAGCTAGCTAGTGTCGGACGTGGACGTAAACGTGAACGGGGACTACGGCTATATGCGCGGCTATGTGTGAGCCAGGCGCAAATGAAGCCATTGTGCGAGTTTAGCCGCAAAAAATGAAAGTGATTTATGCCTAAATGAAATATGTTTGCATAATGTCCAAGTGAACCGTAACGTAACGTACCATATATACTATATATATATATATATATATAATGTGAAACCATATCCCACGACAATCTCCTCGACAGCGTCTAGCAGCAAAGCGAAGTCAGTCAATTAAAATTCAATTATGCGACCAAAGATGAAAGAAAGACGGCGCAAACGTTTGAAATTGCGACCGTACATATAGCCGTGGAACCTTTGCATGTAATATTTACCGTTACAGTTACAATTACAATAACAGTAACAAGTAGAACTTAAAGCTATAACAGCAAAAAAAAAAAAAAGTTGAAGTTCTAGTTGAAATTGTGTGTGTTCTTCAAGATCATATCAGGCTGCAATCACATATCAGAAACAAACATTCTCAGTCAGCCATATGTAAGCATATTCGTGCCACTGATTGTTGCACGTCTCGTGTTCGTGTTCGTTTACGTGTTTACGTTTAAGTTTTCTCTTACATATCGCGTGTCGAAGACTAAACGTTAGGCCAGATTTTGTGTAAAATTAATAAACGTAATGGTCGAGTATTACCTATAAGCCAACAAATTACAAAACATATCCTGCAGTTCAGACTCTTGGTAAATACAAAGAACAAGAGAAAAATAAAACAGAAAAAAACAAAAAACACAAAAAAAGAAAAACGTTACGAAAAATCCAACAGTGAACACAAATTTGTTTGCCCGCCGTGCAAATATTTACAATTAGTTTGGCAAGCGCGCGCGGCTTTTTTCCTGTTGCAGTTCTTGTTATTATTTAACCGTGTTTTCCTTCTTCTTATTCTTGTTGTTGTTACTGTTGTTGTTGTTACTGCAAATATACAACATTGTTGTTTGTGCACTTTGCGGTATTTCATTGTACATTGTTCGTGTTCACGTGTTCATCGCGTTCTTCTCTCAAGCGTGTTCAAATTTAAGACTTTCGGTTCGTGAAATAAAATAACAAAAAATTCAACTTCAACATAAAAAAAAAAAACGAAAAATATAAATGAAAAAAATAAAATGAAGTTAAAGACAGATTTGAAAGTTAAAGAATTGAAATCATCACTGCCATTGAAACGAAAAATGTAAAGCTTCAGCTGCCAATAAATTCGTACAAAAATAAACACAATGAGAATGAAAATCAATCAATTGTTCAATATAACAAAAATGCATGTGGTGTGAACGGGAAAATTAATTGCGCTCAGCGGGCCATCGATATAGTCCAGTTAACAAACGGCCGACATTCAACGGCCAACGACTGTCAGCGACTGGCCAGCTACCACAAACTGTTGAGCATATAAAAAAACGCAAACGCAAAGGCAAAGCAACGCATTGCAACACAAATCGTATATGATTTTATTTACACGTTTTTTTTTTTTTTGTTTTAATATATTTTTATAAATCAAATAAAAGCCGCTGTCATTTGCAATTACAATTAAAAAGTTGAACGAGCGCGTAAGAGAGAGAGAGGGAAAAAGTGCATAATATTAATTAAAGAAAAACTATTTGTAATTTGTAATTAAATTATCTGTGATTTTGTCAACAACATAACATATTATAAATTTCCTCAACTCAAAACATATTAATTTTTATACAATTTTTGTTATCGTTTATAACGTTGGACAAGTTAAAGCTTGTCATTCATAATAAGCAAACAAAAATAACTAATAACAAAAAAAAACAAAAAAAAACAACTGACTTTTAGCGCGTGCAACTCAAAGGTAAATATACTTATTACACACACACATACACATACACATACACATACATATACATATACACTTGTCAATATACACATACTTATGTGAATATATATATATAGTTAACACTCGAGTAATATAAAGAGTACAATGGGACACACACACACAAATGGTTTGAATGTCGCAGGCTGTTGCCTATCAAATTGAGCATTGGCTGTGTATAAATTATGACAAAGCTATGGCTGAAGATGGCTGTGGTAAAAGCTGAAGGCAAATGCTCAAGCAGCAGCAGTAGCAGCAGTGCAAAAGGGAAGCAGGGCGGGCAGTAGCAGGAGGCGTGTCTCATGTATTGGTTGTGCGTTTGTTCGCGTTGCCCCAAATCAAAGGCAAACTCATTAAAGCAACGTAGCTACGGACAAGCAACATACACACACACACACATACACTGACACTAGCATACACACACACACATATATACATAAAGAAAGCTATACACATACATACATATACATATATAGCAGCACACTCATCCATGCATATGCATATTAAAGCAGCACGGGGCGTATGTGTAATATTGTATATACGCTTCACTCTCTTTCTCTGTCTCTGTCTCTGTCTCTGTCCCTATATATGTATATGTATTTTTGTGCGCACACCCGCCTTTGTCTTTAACGTTTTTGCCGCAAGCCAAACGAATATGCGCTTTATTTATTAAATAAAAGACCTTTTTAATGTCTGCATTGGTACAAAAGATACTCACTAGCTCGCTGACTCTCTCGCTCGCTTGCACGCTTTCACATTTATACAGCCAGTCGTATAAGCGTCATTCTGACCTCAGGCAACAGATAAAAGGTTAACAGTCGCAGAATGTCGAGTCAAAGCTATTGATGTCATCACATATCTAGGCCTTATCTATAGACCAAAATTACCCATAGCACAGGCGTTAAATATTTATGATACGCTTGAACAATTTCTCAAGTATCAACATAACTGCTTATACATAGTATGTCACATGGCACATTCCACATGGCACATGCCACATGGCACATGGTTTTTTCCAGTATCTTTGTCTCTATCTGTATCTCTATTATGGACACTATACATATACGCGTTCTCATTTCCCTATAACTTTTGAAATTTGAGTTTGCATTTAGTGCGTGCATTTAATTAGATATTATTACGTATATGACATACAACCTCATACAACATACAACAATAACAACAACAAGCAAGAGTAGCAGCAACAACAACAAAAATGAAATGACAAGAAGAACTAAGACTGAGATTTAAATAGTTTATAATATATGACGATGTTGACTGTTGGCTGTGGCAAGGCTTATTTTAGTTTTATTCAAGACTGGCAAACGAGCATAAATAGACATAAATTTTCATGCTTGAATATTACATATGTCTATCTCACTCTGCTGTGTGTAAGTGTGTGTGTGTGTGTGAATGGCTGTGTGAACTGTCGTTTATATATTAAAATATCACAGCTATTATTGCTCTTGTTGTTGTTGTTGTTATTACTGTTATTGTTATTGTTATTGTTTACAGCAATAGTCTGAAATTCCATATACTTCGTTTCCCTTAGGCTGCCCATAAAACTAGGCTGTGTTTTTTGGTAATATGCAATTTTGATTTGTAAATTTATCAATTTGGCATCATAATACAATATTTGGACGCAACATTTTGTTGACACAATTTAAAATTCAATTTAAAATGTTTATTTACATTTACATATTCAGCTAAATTTGCCATACCAACAAATTTACATTTTCATTTAACGCGATTGTCGTCTCTCGTCCGTTGTCCGTCGTCTGTCGTCCGTCGTCCGTCGTCTGTCGATTGTTATATAGATGAAATTAGTTTTTGGCTAATCCATTGTCTACAAATATAATTACTTAAATGTCTGCTTACATTTCCAGCAGGCAGATAAGTAATTAATTAACTTTTGCTATTTCTTTCTTTCTTTTAAATTGAATAAAATATCTTTTATTATTATTGCATATATTTATATAATCATATGCATATATTATAATATTTCTCTGCAGTCTGTAGTCTTCACAGTCAAACATTTGCAAAAAAAAAACAAAAAAATGAAAAAGAAAATGCATAAAAATATGTTGACAATATTTAAATGTTGAACAATTAACACAACATTTGGCCAATGACTTGAACTAAACCTTTTCATATTTAAGCCAACACACATTTGTATGCCTGTATATTGTTGACCATCTTGGGAATAAATATAACTTTTATTGTGATAGTTTCATTTGCTTGCTATTAGTTTAATGAAAACTTATTTTATCTGTGTATTCAGCAAGGATTTCTCTCTGAGCAAAACAGAAAGAGAAACTGAAACAGAAATTATATTTATTCCCAAGATGGTCAACAATATACAGGCATACAAATGTGTGTTGGCTTAAATATGAAAAGGTTTAGTTCAAGTCATTGGCCAAATGTTGTGTTAATTGTTCAACATTTAAATATTGTCAACATATTTTTATGCATTTTCTTTTTCATTTTTTTGTTTTTTTTTTGCAAATGTTTGACTGTGAAGACTACAGACTGCAGAGAAATATTATAATATATGCATATGATTATATAAATATATGCAATAATAATAAAAGATATTTTATTCAATTTAAAAGAAAGAAAGAAATAGCAAAAGTTAATTAATTACTTATCTGCCTGCTGGAACTGTAAGCAGACATTTAAGTAATTATATTTGTAGACAATGGATTAGCCAAAAACTAATTTCATCTATATAACAATCGACAGACGACGGACGACGGACGACAGACGACGGACAACGGACGAGAGACGACAATCGCGTTAAATGAAAATGTAAATTTGTTGGTATGGCAAATTTAGCTGAATATGTAAATGTAAATAAACATTTTAAATTGAATTTTAAATTGTGTCAACAAAATGTTGCGTCCAAATATTGTATTATGATGCCAAATTGATAAATTTACAAATCTGTATAGCTTTCTTTATGTATATATGTGTGTGTGTGTATGCTAGTGTCAGTGTATGTGTGTGTGTGTGTATGTTGCTTGTCCGTAGCTACGTTGCTTTAATGAGTTTGCCTTTGATTTGGGGCAACGCGAACAAACGCACAACCAATACATGAGACACGCCTCCTGCTACTGCCCGCCCTGCTTCCCTTTTGCACTGCTGCTACTGCTGCTGCTTGAGCATTTGCCTTCAGCTTTTACCACAGCCATCTTCAGCCATAGCTTTGTCATAATTTATACACAGCCAATGCTCAATTTGATAGGCAACAGCCTGCGACATTCAAACCATTTGTGTGTGTGTGTCCCATTGTACTCTTTATATTACTCGAGTGTTAACTATATATATATATTCACATAAGTATGTGTATATTGACAAGTGTATATGTATATGTATGTGTATGTGTATGTGTATGTGTGTGTGTAATAAGTATATTTACCTTTGAGTTGCACGCGCTAAAAGTCAGTTGTTTTTTTTTGTTTTTTTTTGTTATTAGTTATTTTTGTTTGCTTATTATGAATGACAAGCTTTAACTTGTCCAACGTTATAAACGATAACAAAAATTGTATAAAAATTAATATGTTTTGAGTTGAGGAAATTTATAATATGTTATGTTGTTGACAAAATCACAGATAATTTAATTACAAATTACAAATAGTTTTTCTTTAATTAATATTATGCACTTTTTCCCTCTCTCTCTCTTACGCGCTCGTTCAACTTTTTAATTGTAATTGCAAATGACAGCGGCTTTTATTTGATTTATAAAAATATATTAAAACAAAAAAAAAAAAAACGTGTAAATAAAATCATATACGATTTGTGTTGCAATGCGTTGCTTTGCCTTTGCGTTTGCGTTTTTTTATATGCTCAACAGTTTGTGGTAGCTGGCCAGTCGCTGACAGTCGTTGGCCGTTGAATGTCGGCCGTTTGTTAACTGGACTATATCGATGGCCCGCTGAGCGCAATTAATTTTCCCGTTCACACCACATGCATTTTTGTTATATTGAACAATTGATTGATTTTCATTCTCATTGTGTTTATTTTTGTACGAATTTATTGGCAGCTGAAGCTTTACATTTTTCGTTTCAATGGCAGTGATGATTTCAATTCTTTAACTTTCAAATCTGTCTTTAACTTCATTTTATTTTTTTCATTTATATTTTTCGTTATTTTTTATTTTTAAGGTGAATTTTTTGTTATTTTATTCAACGAACCGAAAGTCTTAAATTTGAACACGCTTGAGAGAAGAACGCGATGAACACGTGAACACGAACAATGTACAATGAAATACCGCAAAGTGCACAAACAACAATGTTGTATATTTGCAGTAACAACAACAAGAATAAGAAGAAGAAGGAGAACACGGTTAAATAATAACAAGAACTGCAACAGGAAAAAAGCCGCGCGCGCTTGCCAAACTAATTGTAAATATTTGCACGGCGGGCAAACAAATTTGTGTTCACTGTTGGATTTTTCGTAACGTTTTTCTTTTTTTGTGTTTTTTGTTTTTTTCTGTTTTATTTTTCTCTTGTTCTTTGTATTTACCAAGAGTCTGAACTGCAGGATATGTTTTGTAATTTGTTGGCTTATAGGTAATACTCGACCATTACGTTTATTAATTTTACACAAAATCTGGCCTAACGTTTAGTCTTCGACACGCGATATGTAAGAGAAAACTTAAACGTAAACACGTAAACGAACACGAACACGAGACGTGCAACAATCAGTGGCACGAATATGCTTACATATGGCTGACTGAGAATGTTTGTTTCTGATATGTGATTGCAGCCTGATATGATCTTGAAGAACACACACAATTTCAACTAGAACTTCAACTTTTTTTTTTTTTTGCTGTTATAGCTTTAAGTTCTACTTGTTACTGTTATTGTAATTGTAACTGTAACGGTAAATATTACATGCAAAGGTTCCACGGCTATATGTACGGTCGCAATTTCAAACGTTTGCGCCGTCTTTCTTTCATCTTTGGTCGCATAATTGAATTTTAATTGACTGACTTCGCTTTGCTGCTAGACGCTATTGGGGAGATTGTCGTGGGATATGGTTTCACATTATATATATATATATATATATAGTATATATGGTACGTTACGTTACGGTTCACTTGGACATTATGCAAACATATTTCATTTAGGCATAAATCACTTTCATTTTTTGCGGCTAAACTCGCAC
>JBAMBR010001730.1:0-11660 GCA_037044475.1 Zaprionus obscuricornis
ACTGCTGCTTATATCCAGCTGGCAAAACAAAATTGTCCTCAGGTTATGGCCACAATGAACGATATTTTTATTTAAATGAGATTAATTTTATATAGATAAGTTAAGATTTATACCTAACACTATTTATTGCACTTGTTCAATGATAGACGAGAATATATGCATATGTATACAAAGTAAATACGGAATACAACATTTTAAAGCGCATATAAATTAACCTGTATTTACCTGTATTTAACCAGCTATGCATACATTAAATGATATATTCACAAACGATACAAAGTGTATGTAATATTTATAATAAATAATATCATCAGTTGCATCTGAGAAACAGTAGTGTTAAATCGATATGTTCCTTACTTGTAAATCTATATTGAGACTTTTGAAATCTGTGAAAGACTTGCTAATTCTATTTCTGCTTGTCAATATTTTCGAGCTAATTGTTCTAATGACAATTAATTCTGAAAATAAAAATAATCAATGTTACTTAAAGGCGAAACCAACGGATACTGCAAAACAAAAATATACTTACATGGATGGAAATACTTATTTAATGCTAGAGGATATACTTGATTCTGATGTACATCCAATTTCGGGACGTACTATATTCTTTCATGAGACGAATTGTCAATTCGCAAACACTTTAAATATTGTCAATTTAACGACACGACAGGCCTGTGCCATAGAATCTGCAGCATTGCATAATCCAAATTTTCAAGTTTTTGTTGTGTACGCTAATCCAACTTATCGACAAAGAGTTTTTGATGAAACACAGATGATTATACAGTCGCTTTCGATATATAAAAATATTCATTTTCGTCAACTTAATCTATGGCGATATACAGAGGATACACCAGCTGAAGATTGGATTAACAATGGAAATTTGTTTGAATCAAAGTATGAAGAAAGCACTTATTCACTAAATGATTTATCAAATACTTACTCGAATATTTATCAATTTCAGATATCTTACGGAACACTCTTCTGACCTGCTACGTCTAATAAGTCTTTATCGGTTTGGGGGCATCTATATAGATATGAACGTAGTGTTGTTGCGCAGCTTTGAAGATTTGCCACCCAACTTTGCTGGTGCAGAGTCTGAAACTAATATTCCCCATGGTGTTTTGGGTCTAGCGCCAAATGGATTTGGTCATGAGCTTGCAAAAGAATTTCTACGTGACTTTCAAGCTAATTTTAATGGAAGTCTCTGGGATTATAATATATTAAGTTCTATAACCCGTGTATTGAACGATATTTGTGGAACAAAAGATGTTCAGCTTATGGTAGATGATCCCAATCGTTGTAATGGCTTTAGGGTATATAATAATACAGTTTTCTATGAAATAGAAAGATCGGAATGGGCCTTTCTTATTGAACCATTACTTGCAAATTATACAATGGATAGACTTAAAACTTCGTATCTTACATATAATTGGAGGAAAACCTGGAATCTCAATGCTACTTCAAACGCAGCTTATATTCAGTTAGCAAAACAACACTGTCCTCGAGTCTTGAATGCAACAGGAAAATCTCATTTCTGAATTAAATACACCTACTTTGTATTAACTAAGTTTCAATAGGAAACTCTATACCAATAAAAAATATTACTAATACAAAACTAAAACGTAGCGTGAATATTATTTTTTGTATTGTATGAACATGCTTAGCAAATAGTAAACTCCATTTATTAATTTATTTGATACAGTTGAGCAAATAAAAATATTATCTCAACAACTAAGTTGTGATAAATACAAGTGCATTATAAACCGGTTGCCGGTTGCCTAGTGTTGACATGCTATTAAATTGGAGAAATAAATTTGAAGATTATGATAAAATGCAAATGTGCATTATTATTTATCCTGCCTTACTTATCTTCGATCATCCGAAAATAATTGAGAATCATCGCTATCAAAAAAAATCTTGAACTTATCTAAAAAACAGAAGAATACGAAAACTAGACTCTCTTTTTCCAAGAAACACATGGTTTTTTTCCCAACCAAAACTAGTATGGTCTGGATTAACTAAAGTTAAGTTCAATTACATCTATTTACCATTTCAGATATTTTATAATATGTGCCAAATGGAAAAGATCATCTAAGTTTCGTCAATATTGAATAAAAGCTAAATAAACATTAATATTTATTTCGTAAGCATCGCATAATTTTTACCTGCCGTTATTATCTATATTATCTATATATATTTGTGTGCATATCTGTATGTGTGAATGTACATGCATAGTAACCTTCGAAGAGGCATACTTTCTTCATATGTTTTGCGTGTGCTTTGTGATATAGACATAGGTGTATATTTTCGAAAAATACAAAACAAATTTTTTTTTTTGGATATAAGATTCTTATTATTACTACATAATACTATAAATGCATGCATGTATGCGTTACTTGACTAGATAATAGAATACATTAACAAATTTGTATTTGCCTATGATGAGACAGTTGAACAAATATTAATTTAACCTAAGGTATGTCTTAAAATTTGAACTTTCTGAGGCTAAATAATGATGTTTATAAAATTTTAACAATAATTGGACTATTTAATTGTTTTTTTTTAGATAGAATTTGTCAACTTTAAACAGATAAATTTGGAGAACGAAGAAGAATCGAGCTGTATTTAGTAGTAGATTTCATAGCGATCACATCATGATCCAGCAACAAAAAAATTTTCAATTGTGTTTTTTGATACGCGGACGTCGTATACAGTTGGCATTACTAGCTTTGTGCATATTCCTATTAATTATACTTGTTGGAAAAAACCATCAAGAGATATTTATATATAAAACTAATTTTAGTGCTCCGAATTTTAGTTATATGTGGGTAAATGGCCCTCAACGTATGGAGGATGTTCTAATCGCGAAATTTAAACCACCGCCAGGACGATCAATTTTCTTTCATGAGACAAAGTCGCACCCGTCAGATTCACAATATATTCTGAATTTGACGGCAAGACAAGCCTGTTCTATCGAATCGGCAGCACTTAATCATCCTAATTTTCAAGTGTTTGCTCTATTCTCAAATCCAACATTTCTTCCCGACTCTGGAGATCCAAGAAGATCCCTAGTCGATGCTATTTTACATTACGAAAATGTTCAAGTTCGGGAATTGAATATTTGGAAATATGTGGAAAATACTCCTGTCGATAACTGGTATAAACAGGGAAGCATGCTGAATTCAAGGTATAGCATACGCATAAGCTCATTATTTAAGCATGCCTAACAATTGTTCTACTCAGTTTTCCAACGGAACACACTTCGGATTTACTTCGGTTACTTAGTGTCTATCGGTTTGGTGGCATCTACATGGACTTGGACGTATTAGTTTTGCGAAGTCTTGAACATGAGCCTCTAAACTTTGCCGGAATTCAAGTTCCAGGAAGCATTAACAATGCTGTTATAGGCTTAGAACCAGATGGTTTTGGCCATGAAGTTGGTGAGCTATTTCTACGCGACTTTCAAAAGAATTACAATGGCAGTCTTTGGGCTCATAATGGACCTGCTTGTGTTACACGAGTTTTGACAAAGGTTTGCAATACAACAAAGTTTGATATTCTGCGTGAAAGTCGTCATCGTTGTAATGGCTTTAGAGTATTTGATGTAAGTGCATTCTATGAGATTAACTGGTCGGAATGGACACATTTTTTTGAGCCAAAATATTCGGATGAAGTGCAGAAACGACTTAAGTTTTCTTATCTTGTACATCTCTGGAACAAACTTACAGGAAACTATTTCCAGACTCATCCACTTATGATTAATACGACTACTGCATATATTGAGCTTGCTAAAAAAAATTGCCCACGAGTCGTGGCCGCAATGAATGATATATTTATTTAAATAGGATTCCTTTTAGATTGTTAATATAAAATGTTTGAATTTATCAGTTATATATTATAATAATATTATATTGAAAAATGCATTAATTATTTCATTATTTTTCGGGGATTTTCATTAATTTTCAGGATCAAGATTTATGTTTACCATGTGTTTATTTAATTCAAATTAATTTAAAGTTTATCACATATTTATAATAGTTTTTATATTGATGCAGTATGCAAGCAGTTGTAAATTACTTAACTGCTTGAGTGCAGCAAGCAGTTATATTGCTTGAGTGCACCAAGCAGTTGTACTGCTTGAGTGCAGCAAGCAGTTGTGCTGCTTGTGTGCTGTAAACAATTCTACTGCTTGTTTAGCAGGTGAAATAGGAATGCTCTTAAATTTAACGAAATATAAATGTACTCCATATTTGCAGCACACTTGTTTATTCTATTTCATTATATATATTACATTTACATTAAAATTAACTGATTTAACTATAAAAGAAGCTTTCAGCATTCAGTTACCGTCTGCTGGTCAGAATCCATGCAAATGCATAGCCGCACTGCTTGAACTGCTTGTACGCACATATAAAAATGGGAAATTTTCAAAAAAAAACACACTTGCAAAAAGAAAATTGTAATGCATTTCAGAAGTAGAGAATTTTATAAAATTAATAAATTTTCTGTAAACTAGTTTGTTGATAAATTTAATTTATTTTATATAAATTAATTATCATTTAATATAAATTTAATTTTTATATTTATCTCTGCTGTGCTGGCCGGGACATTCTGCAGGCAGCAGCAGTTGAACTGCTTGTAAGAACGTTTAAATTAATGGAAATGGGAAATTTTCAATTTTTCAAATAAATTAAAGAAAAATTTGTTTCTAGATTCTAAGGAATATTATAAAATGTTTTATTATTTTTAGCAAAGCTTATTTTGCTTCAAATTTATTAATTATTATTTAATTATTGATTATTATCTCTATTTGTTGCACTTTTTTAAATAGGCAACAGACTTTCAGCATTCATTTCTGCATCATCGTCTGAATCATTGCTCTGCTGAGCACGAAACATGCCAGTGCGTGGACGTTCGGCTGGTGGACCAAGTGGATCCACATGTTGTTTTACTATAGCAGAAGATGTTAAGAAAAGAAAACACTTTCAGTTTTAAACTATTAACTTACCAGAGTAAGAGTTGCCTTTTTGTAGAAACTGTTCAGTTGAAGAATTGCTTGCAATATTCGTAGAGATTTCATTATTCTCCTGCAAACGTTCTTCGTTCGATTGTCTAATGGCTAAAATGAAAAAAAAGTCTATTTAGTACTACAGCTACAACTTGTCCATTACTTACCTCTGAGTCGACTGCTGCCTCTGCCAGAGGTTGCCGATGAGAGACGCTGCTGTTGATATCGCTGCTCATTCTGTCGCTCCTGCTGTTGCTTGTGCAAGCGAGCATATTCCTGACTATAACGTTCATGCAAATCGGCCAAACCCAATGACTTGGTCACCTGCATCAGAGCACGTACACATGTTAAATTATCCGGAAAGCGTGCATGAATCTTCTCAAACATGCCCAAGTATTGTTTGGGCGGCAAATACGAATTGCGAAAGCAACTGGCGATACGTAACATTAAATTAGGATCATTCGGATCAGCGAGTACGGCACGTTCATAATAATACAATGCCTTCTCCGTTGCTTGCAGCTTAATGTAGTAGGAACCAATGGAGCTGGCAATATTAATGTCGCTCATATTGATGCGATATGCTTCATTAAAATATTGATTAGCCTCCTGATGATCCTGCATTTGCTCATACATGGAGCCAACTTTCTCAAATAGACGTGAATCATTGTCCGATCCAGAAATGCCCAATACTTGCAAATAGCCCTGCAGTGCTCCAGGTGTTGCAGTTGATTTGAAGCCACCAGCTGATGCATTGCTCAGACGACGCTCCTGTAACTTAGCCAATTGATAATAGACATGAGTGTGCTGCACCGAATGCGGCTCAATAAGTTGCGCCTTGAGTAACTCGAACTGTTCCTCGGCCAGCTCAAAGTCTTGCTCTTGCAGTGCCACCAGTCCCAGATTATAGTTGGCCTCAAAGTGTGTCGGATCCACTTGTAATGCACGCTGTAATTTCTCACGTGCTGAGCTTAAATTTTGATTCTGCAAGTCTATGATGCTTGCATTGACCAATGCCAAGGGATTTGATTGCAGTGCACCAATCTCCTGCAGTTGATTCAGACAATGTGTTGCCATCTCCATGTTGCCCAACTGTACAAATTTGTTAATTAAATTTTAGGGAAATTTCAGAAGCTATAAAATGTTCACTTACATTAATGTAGATGAAACTAAGATTAATCAATGCACTGGCCGTCATGGAACTCTCACTCTTACGATCATACATCTGCAGAGTTTCGATGGCCTGATTTACATCGTTCTGTCGCAGATAGACGAGCGCTTTGTTAAGTTCCAGCTCATTGGCCAGCCAGGATAGATTGGATGTACGTATAACCTCAATGCACCAATTGTAACCTGTAATATATACCAGGAGATATGGATTTCTGATACTTTATCGTTCAAGTCAAATAGGATAACTTACCATCATTATAATTCTCCTCGATTAAGGGAGATATCAAATCCACAATCATTGTTATGGAACGCTTTTCCTTATTGCGACAATTTTTGATATAGATTGCCAATTCATCGGTTTTTAATGCTTCCAGAACATAACGATTCTTGGCATTGGCTGAACTCTTTCTGGCATCATTAACCTTTACATAGGAACTGTTACCTTCACCATCGATAATAGCCACTTCAGCTGCATGCTGGCTCTCTCCGGCTACTTGAAGTTGTTCCGCATCCGTTGCTGTAGATTGTCCCGCCTGCTCGGCTTGTTGCTGCAATCGTATGATGTTATTCTCATTCTCCAAATCACGTTCCGTCTCTACAGGCTGTACATCGCATAGACGACGAAATGTTGTCTTGATTTTATCCACATCACCCATGGCATGATAGCAGAGTAACAAATGAATTCCACTACGAATATCTGCACGTTCCGACATGATGAACTCAAAACTAGATGCAGCATCCGCATATTGTCCCATGCGTACAAATAATACTCCAATATTCTCAGTAATTTTCAAACGCAATTGTTTCTGTGTATTTGGCACTGAATCCAATGCCATGCGATACATCTTGATTGCCTTCTTATGCATGCCCATCTTCAAATAGATATTTCCCATATTTAATTTTAATTGATTGACTTGTGGAAACATTTTGTTCTTTGTCATGATGTTATATGTGTTGAGTGCCTCGATGTGCATGTCATTGTTCTCGTACTGTTCGGCAAGATTGAAAAATACCTGAATAAAATGAAATTAGTAATTATTAAAAATTCAATTCAAATTAAAAGATATTTTAGGTTAAAATAAAGAAATATGCAAACTTCAATGCTCATCCAGAGCATATATATAATTTATGGAGTATTAGTCGATAACATATTCCTAAAAAACTCTTTCAATGCTTACCGCATAAGTCAAGTCAAAGTTGTGAAAAACATTTTCGCCTTGTTTATCCTGTTCATGATGCAATATGCGATCCAATGAGGATGCATCCTTTGCTTTATTCAAGGCATCAGCCAAAGCAGATTTAACTTCCGGATTATTAGATCCATTTGTTCGATTCGTCAAACTTGTGGCAGCCAAAACAATTGAAGATTCCAACAGCTTAACAATTTTATTTTCCATATTCTTGTATTTAATCTGGGGACTGATAGCAAAGTTATTATTATGTATTTCATAGGAAATAAAGTTATTAAACATACTTAACTTCTTTAGCTGCATCGACAGCAGCATTAGCGGATGACAGAGTCCTCTGTTTCACCTTTTCCAGAAAGAACTGATCAAAACGCTGCCCGCCGGAGCCGCTGCTATTTGGCACATAACCGACGCCACGTACAGCGGTCGAGGGTCGAGCCAAGCCTGGCTTATCGCCTCGACTGCTAAACAAATTTCCACGCTAAGAAAAAAAGAAAATAATTACATTTTTAACATTTCCCTTATATATACTCACCGAAAAAAGCTGCGAAGTTGGCGGTCTTCCCGCGGCAGTGGGTGGCGGTGGTGGAGCCGTTGCATTCGCCCCAGCAGATTCTACATTGCTGACACTTTGCTTATCATTCGATGCCTTGGCACTCATTATTTTATTTTTATACTTTATTCAAAAAAAATTTCAATGTGAAATTCATTCGTTAATTACATTTGTTATGATAAAGCGTTGCCTTGGCAAAGACTCCTGCGGCTTGTTATTGTTGTGTTCGCCTGTGCCGTTGTCAAGGATCAAGGTTACAGGGTTGAATCTATGCACAATCGATATGTTCATTTATTTATTTTTTATTCTATTAAAAACATAAATTAAATTCAAATTTAAAAATTTATAGAAAGCTTTGGATAATAACAAGTAGCTCTGCCATATTTATAATTTTATTTTCAGAATCCTTTTTTATTTAAATTAACTATTATTGAATAAAATTATTATTTTTTTAATTAAATCAACATATTATTAATTAATTTTATTACATTTTATTTATTAATAATTAATAAAACAAATTAATTAAGTATTAATTAAATTAGAAACATTTTTATTATTATTATCATAGTAAATTGTAATAATCAATTAATGAAATAGATAACAAAAAATATTTTTTGAAAAATAATTCATTTTTAAATAAATTTAAATTTCCGTTACGACTGGAAAGTGCACAAAAAAAAAATAAGATTATGCCAGGTCATGACAAAAAATACAAAAAGCAATGAATTTTCAATGGGAAATACCAGGCGAACAGAACTCAGCAGCAAGTTGCGACACTCATTATTACGTGTGGCATACTTTTAGGATGCGATTACTAAATATTTGTATGCAAAATATTGATGGCAAAAGTATTCCTTACTTATTTTCAATCATTTTGAAAACAAATTTATGGTACTGCCTAAAAATATTTGATTAATCTAATTACTTTTATTTTAATTAATTAATTCTCAATTGAAATCCAAACTAATTATTTTTTGTTAATTGTATTTCGTAATATTAATATTATTTGTTAAATTATTATTATTATTATTTTCAATTATTTCTTAAGATATAAATGTTGAAATGTTTATCATTGCTTACACATTTGCTCTTCCATATTCCTGCAGCGTCAGATGTTGGTGTAGAAGAGCAGCTACAAGTACTTGACGGTGCATTTGTACAAGTGTCTTACATTTGGTAAGCAACACCATCAGTATAATATAGACTCTGAATAGCTGAATAACGAGAACTTGCTAGAATAACTTGCATTGCTCCCGTTTGGTGATATGGCTTGATCGCATGCCAAAAATAAGTACTACTTCGTATATAAGAAATATAAATATAATATAATATATAAGAAATATAAATCCAAAATAAAAATAAAACTCATTAGAGAAATATGTCAATCATTAATTCTCAAACTCAGATGAACTCTGTTTCGAGCGGCAATATGAATACTGTTTGCCTTGCGGACATTAATAATCCAAGGTGTCAAACATGGATGAACGGTGTGTATGAACATTGTAAGAAACTGTATGGCAGGGAAGTATCTAATGTTATGTCCACCTGGTGGCACGATGCGACACCTGCAATCTATAAGCTGGTGCCAGAGATGACTGTCTATGACTGCAATAAACTGAAGCATTTGCTCGAACTGCAGGTGACTACGGTGAAGTCCGATTCCAATCAGTTGCTTGAGTCAAGTCTTAGTTTTTCTGACTTTAAATCTGGTCAGAAAATAATGTTGATTATTGTTACCGGTATAATTTTGATATTCTGGCTAATATGCTTTTGGTGGCATATCGGACATAGTGACAGTTGTTCAACTGCTGACGGAGAAAAGATTGAAAAGCAAGAATTAAAATTAAACTTTAAAAATCCAATTCAACAATCACCAAAGGACACTGATTGGAGACCAGTGAAAAAGAAAAACAAACTAAGAAGTTGGATGCGCCATAGAATTCGTCCAATCTTTGTACATAACGAGGCAACACTGCGTCGCCAAGAAGCTAAATACAAGGAATATGATCTGCTTAGAGAAGCTTATACACAGCAGAATATTGAGAAATGGATAAAAGACAGTGTGAAGGACGAACAGCAGGCAGAAAACAATAATTTAGAAACGGAATAAAATAAACTAAGAATTGAAGTGCTACGCTGGAATAAAAAGAGTTTTTATATACATGTTAAGATATGAATTATAAAGAATTATTTTATATATAATTTAAGTATTAGTATTTTTTATTAATCCTGGCTTCTATAAAGCGCAGAGGAAGCGAATTTGCTCATCAACTATACATACCATATGCAGGTCAAGTCTATTTTTATAATTATCTAGAAAACAAGCAAGAAATTTGCTCATTTTCGGTTGCCATACGGATTGCCAGAGACATTGACAGTTTTATATGGCAACCATTTTGGCACTCACTGTGCGTGTTGTAAAACGCTTTGTAAAATGTAAGCACTGTAATTGTACAATAATGAAATATTAATAAAATTAATAAAATTTAAAATAATAAATTGAACTTAGCTTTTTCAAGTGTTTATCCAATGAGATAATGAGATATTTATAACTTATTGTTATACACTTTATAATAAATTTATATTAAATCAAAATTCAACAGCACATGAAGTTTTTAGGAAGAAAATGTCCGAAATTTGGATAAGCGGACTGCCAACTGATTTCAATTCTTTAACTTGAATTCGATCACATTTATAAGAGTTTTAGAATATGATTTAAAAAAAAAAGATCAAAATGCATGTAAAACTTGAAGTTTATGAACGAATTTATGAAAATAAATTATTATTATTTTAAATTTTATTAATAATCAGTTGGCAGTCCCTTATCCAAATTTGGGACATTTTCTTCCTAAAAACTCCATGTGCTGTTGAATTTTGATTTAATATAAATTTATTATAAAGTGTATAACAATAAGTTATAAATATCTCATTATCTCATTGGATAAACACTTGAAAAAGCTAAGTTCAATTTATTATTTTAAAACAAGTTTTATTAATATTTCATTATTGTACAATTTCAGTGCTTATATTTTACAAAGCGTTTTACAACACGCACAGTGAGTGCCAAAATGGTTGCCATATAAAACTGACAATATCTCTGGCAATCCGTATGTCAACCGAAAATGAGCAAATTTCTTGCTTGTTTTCTAAATAATTATAAAAATAGACTTGATCTGCATATGGTATGTATAGTTGATTAGCAAATTCGCTTCCTCTGCGCCTTATAGAAGCCAAGGTAAATAACAATACTAATACTTAAATTATATATAAAATAATTCCTTATAATTCATATATTAACATATATATAAAAACTCTTTTTATTCCAGCGTAGCACTTCAATTCTTAGTTGATTTTATTCCGTTTCTAAATTATTGCTTTCTGCCTGCTGTTCGTCATTCTCACTGTCTTTTATCCATTTCTCAATGTTCTGCTGTGTATAAGCTTCTCTAAGCAGATCATATTCCTTGTATTTAGCTTCTTGGCGACGCAGTGTTGCCTCGTTATGTACAAAGATTGGACGAATTCTATGGCGCATCCAACTTCTTAGTTTGTTTTTCTTTTTCACTGGTCTCCAATCAGTGTCCTTTGGTGAATTGTTGAATTGGATTTTTAAAGTTTAATTTTAATTCTTGCTTTTCAATCTTTTCTTCGTCAGCAGTTGGAGAACTGTCACTATGTCCGATATGCCACCAAAAGCATATTAGCCAGAATATCAAAATTATACCGGTAACAACAATCAACATTA